>JAXBVF010000072.1:0-64964 GCA_036418095.1 Xiphophorus birchmanni
TATACTATAGCATGTCGTTTTTTTGGACATTTTCGACGTCATACTATAGCATGTCGTTTTTTTGACATTTTCGACGTCATAGTATAGCATGTCCTTTTTTTGACATTGTTGACGTCATAGTATAGCATGTCGTTTTTTTGGACATTTTCGACGTCATAGTACAGCATGTCGTTTTTTTGACATTTTCGACGTCATAGTATAGCATGTCGGTTTTTTGGACATTTTCAACGTCATACTATAGCATGTCATTTTTTTGGACATTTTCGATGTCATGGTTTAGCATGTCGTTTTTTTGGACATTTTCGACGTCATAGTATAGCATGTCGTTTTTTTGGACATTTTCGACGTCATAGTATGGCATGTCTTTTTTTGGACATTTTCGACGTCGTTTTTGTGGACATTTTCGACGTCATAGTATAGCATGTCTTTTTTTGGACATTTTCGACGTCATACTATAGCATGTCGTTTTTTTTGGACATTTTCGACGTCATACTATAGCATGTCGTTTTTTTGGACATTTTAGACGTCATAGTATGGCATGTCTTTTTTTGGACATTTTCGACGTCGTTTTTGTGGACATTTTCGACGTCATAGTATAGCATGTCTTTTTTTGGACATTTTCGACGTCATACTATAGCATGTCGTTTTTTTGGACATTTTCGACGTCATACTATAGCATGTCATTTTTTTGGACATTTTCAACGTCATACTATAGCATGTCATTTTTTTGGACATTTTCGACGTCATAGTACAGCATGTCGTTTTTTTGGACATTTTTGACGTCATAGTACAGCATGTCGTTTTTTTGGACATTTTCGACATCATAGTATAGCATGTCGTTTTTTTGGACATTTTCGACGTCATAGTATAGCATGTCGTTCTTTTGGACATTTTCGACGTCATAGTATAGCATGTCGTTTTTTTGGACATTTTCGACGTCATAGTATAGCATGTCGTTTTTTTGGACATTTTCGACGTCATCCTATAGCATGTCGTTTTTTTGACATTTTCCAACGTCATAGTATAGCATGTCGTTTTTTTGACATTGTTGACGTCGTTTTTGTGGACATTTTCGACGTCATAGTATAGGATGTCTTTTTTTGGACATTTTCGACGTCATACTATAGCATGTCGTTTTTTTGGACATTTTCGACGTCATACTATAGCATGTCGTTTTTTTGACATTTTCGACGTCATAGTATAGCATGTCCTTTTTTTGACATTGTTGACGTCATAGTATAGCATGTCGTTTTTTTGGACATTTTCGACGTCATAGTATAGCATGTCGTTTTTTTGGACATTTTCGACGTCATAGTATAGCATGTCGTTTTTTTGGACATTTTCGACGTCATGGTTTAGCATGTCGTTTTTTGGACATTTTCGACGTCATAGTATAGCATGTCGTTTTTTTGGACATTTTCGACGTCATAGTATGGCATGTCTTTTTTTGGACATTTTCGACGTCGTTTTTGTGGACATTTTCGACGTAGTAGTATAGCATGTCGTTTTTTTGGACATTTTCGACGTCATGGTTTAGCATGTCATTTTTTTGGACATTTTTGACGTCATAGTATAGCATGTTTTTTTTTTGGACATTTTCGACGTCATAGTATAGCATGTCGTTTTTTTGACATTTTCGACGTCATAGTATAGCATGTCGTTTTTTTGGACATTTTCAACGTCATACTATAGCATGTCATTTTTTTGGACATTTTCGACGTCATAGTACAGCATGTCGTTTTTTTTGGACATTTTCGACGTCATAGTATAGCATGTCGTTTTTTTGGACATTTTCGACGTCATAGTACAGCATGTCGTTTTTTTGGACATTTTCGACGTCATAGTATAGCATGTCTTTTTTTGGACATTTTCGACGTCATACTATAGCATGTCGTTTTTTTGACATTTTCCAACGTCATAGTATAGCATGTCGTTTTTTTGACATTGTTGACGTCGTTTTTGTGGACATTTTCGACGTCATAGTATAGGATGTCTTTTTTTGGACATTTTCGACGTCATACTATAGCATGTCGTTTTTTTGGACATTTTCGACGTCATACTATAGCATGTCGTTTTTTTGACATTTTCGACGTCATAGTATAGAATGTCGTTTTTTGGACATTTTCGACGTCATAGTATAGCATGTCGTTTTTTTGGACATTTTCGACGTCATAGTATAGCATGTCGTTTTTTTTGACATTTTCGACGTCATGGTTTAGCATGTCGTTTTTTTGGACATTTTCGACGTCATAGTATAGCATGTCGTTTTTTGGACATTTTCGACGTCATAGTATGGCATGTCTTTTTTTGGACATTTTCGACGTCGTTTTTGTGGACATTTTCGACGTCATAGTATGGCATGTCGTTTTTTTGGACATTTTTGACGTCATACTAGCATGTCGTTTTTTTGGACATTTTTGACGTCATAGTATGGCATGTCGTTTTTTTGGACATTTTTGACGTCATACTAGCATGTCGTTTTTTTGGACATTTTCGACGTCATAGTATAGCATGTCGTTTTTTTGGACATTTTCGACGTCATAGTATAGCATGTCGTTTTTTTGACATTTTCGACGTCATAGTATAGCATGTCGTTTTTTTGGACATTTTCAACGTCATACTATAGCATGTCATTTTTTTGGACATTTTCGACGTCATAGTATAGCATGTCGGTTTTTTGGACATTTTCGACGTCATAGTACAGCATGTCGTTTTTTGGACATTTTCGACGTCGTTTTTGTGGACATTTTCGACGTCATAGTATAGCATGTCTTTTTTGGGACATTTTCGATGTCATACTATAGCATGTCATTTTTTTGGACATTTTCGACATCATAGTATAGCATGTCGTTTTTTTGGACATTTTTGACGTCATAGTATGGCATGTCGTTTTTTTGGACATTTTCGACGTCATACTAGCATGTCGTTTTTTTGGACATTTTCGACGTCATAGTATAGCATGTCGTTTTTTTGGACATTTTCGACGTCATACTAGCATGTCGTTTTTTTGGACATTTTCGACGTCATAGTATAGCATGTCGTTTTTTTGGACATTTTCGACGTCATAGTATAGCATGTCGTTTTTTTGACATTTTCGACGTCATAGTATAGCATGTCGTTTTTTTGACATTTTCCAACGTCATAGTATAGCATGTCGTTTTTTTGACATTGTTGACGTCGTTTTTGTGGACATTTTCGACGTCATAGTATAGGATGTCTTTTTTTGGACATTTTCGACGTCATACTATAGCATGTCATTTTTTTGGACATTTTCAACGTCATACTATAGCATGTCATTTTTTTGGACATTTTCGACGTCATAGTACAGCATGTCGTTTTTTTGGACATTTTTGACGTCATAGTACAGCATGTCGTTTTTTTGGACATTTTCGACATCATAGTATAGCATGTCGTTTTTTTGGACATTTTCGACGTCATAGTATAGCATGTCGTTCTTTTGGACATTTTCGACGTCATAGTATAGCATGTCGTTTTTTTGGACATTTTCGACGTCATAGTATAGCATGTCGTTTTTTTGGACATTTTCGACGTCATCCTATAGCATGTCGTTTTTTTGACATTGTCGACGTCATAGTATAGCATTTCGTTTTTTTGGACATTTTCAACATCATACTATAGCATGTCATTTTTTTGGACATTTTCGACGTCATAGTACAGCATGTCGTTTTTTTGGACATTTTCGACGTCATAGTATAGCATGTCGTTTTTTTGGACATTTTCGACGTCATAGTACAGCATGTCGTTTTTTTGGACATTTTCGACGTCATAGTATAGCATGTCTTTTTTTGGACATTTTCGACGTCATACTATAGCATGTCGTTTTTTTGACATTTTCCAACGTCATAGTATAGCATGTCGTTTTTTTGACATTGTTGACGTCGTTTTTGTGGACATTTTCGACGTCATAGTATAGGATGTCTTTTTTTGGACATTTTCGACGTCATACTATAGCATGTCGTTTTTTTGGACATTTTCGACGTCATACTATAGCATGTCGTTTTTTTGACAATTTCGACGTCATAGTATAGAATGTCGTTTTTTGGACATTTTCGACGTCATAGTATAGCATGTCGTTTTTTTGGACATTTTCGACGTCATAGTATAGCATGTCGTTTTTTTGGACATTTTCGACGTCATAGTATAGCATGTCGTTTTTTTTGACATTTTCGACGTCATGGTTTAGCATGTCGTTTTTTTGGACATTTTCGACGTCATAGTATAGCATGTCGTTTTTTTGGACATTTTCGACGTCATAGTATGGCATGTCTTTTTTTGGACATTTTCGACGTCGTTTTTGTGGACATTTTCGACGTCATAGTATGGCATGTCGTTTTTTTGGACATTTTTGACGTCATACTAGCATGTCGTTTTTTTGGACATTTTTGACGTCATAGTATGGCATGTCGTTTTTTTGGACATTTTTGACGTCATACTAGCATGTCGTTTTTTTGGACATTTTCGACGTCATAGTATAGCATGTCGTTTTTTTGGACATTTTCGACGTCATAGTATAGCATGTCGTTTTTTTGACATTTTCGACGTCATAGTATAGCATGTCGTTTTTTTGGACATTTTCAACGTCATACTATAGCATGTCATTTTTTTGGACATTTTCGACGTCATAGTATAGCATGTCGGTTTTTTGGACATTTTCGACGTCATAGTACAGCATGTCGTTTTTTGGACATTTTCGACGTCGTTTTTGTGGACATTTTCGACGTCATAGTATAGCATGTCTTTTTTGGGACATTTTCGATGTCATACTATAGCATGTCATTTTTTTGGACATTTTCGACATTATAGTATAGCATGTCGTTTTTTTGGACATTTTTGACGTCATAGTATGGCATGTCGTTTTTTTGGACATTTTCGACGTCATACTAGCATGTCGTTTTTTTGGACATTTTCGACGTCATACTATAGCATGTCGTTTTTTTGACAATTTCGACGTCATAGTATAGAATGTCGTTTTTTGGACATTTTCGACGTCATAGTATAGCATGTCGTTTTTTTGGACATTTTCAACGTCATAGTATAGCATGTCGTTTTTTTGGACATTTTCGACGTCATAGTATAGCATGTCGTTTTTTTTGACATTTTCGACGTCATGGTTTAGCATGTCGTTTTTTTGGACATTTTCGACGTCATAGTATAGCATGTCGTTTTTTTGGACATTTTCGACGTCATAGTATGGCATGTCTTTTTTTGGACATTTTCGACGTCGTTTTTGTGGACATTTTCGACGTCATAGTATGGCATGTCGTTTTTTTGGACATTTTTGACGTCATACTAGCATGTCGTTTTTTTGGACATTTTTGACGTCATAGTATGGCATGTCGTTTTTTTGGACATTTTTGACGTCATACTAGCATGTCGTTTTTTTGGACATTTTCGACGTCATAGTATAGCATGTCGTTTTTTTGGACATTTTCGACGTCATAGTATAGCATGTCGTTTTTTTGACATTTTCGACGTCATAGTATAGCATGTCGTTTTTTTGGACATTTTCAACGTCATACTATAGCATGTCATTTTTTTGGACATTTTCGACGTCATAGTATAGCATGTCGGTTTTTTGGACATTTTCGACGTCATAGTACAGCATGTCGTTTTTTGGACATTTTCGACATCGTTTTTGTGGACATTTTCGACGTCATAGTATAGCATGTCTTTTTTGGGACATTTTCGATGTCATACTATAGCATGTCATTTTTTTGGACATTTTCGACATTATAGTATAGCATGTCGTTTTTTTGGACATTTTTGACGTCATAGTATAGCATGTCGTTTTTTTGGACATTTTCGACGTCATACTATAGCATGTCGTTTTTTTGACATTTTCGACGTCATAGTATAGCATGTCGTTTTTTTGGACATTTTCGACGTCATAGTATAGCATGTCGTTTTTTTGACATTTTCGACGTCATAGTATAGCATGTCGTTTTTTTGACATTTTCCAACGTCATAGTATAGCATGTCGTTTTTTTTTACATTGTTGACGTTGTTTTTGTGGACATTTTCGACGTCATAGTATAGGATGTCTTTTTTTGGACATTTTCGACGTCATACTATAGCATGTCGTTTTTTTGGACATTTTCGACGTCATACTATAGCATGTCGTTTTTTTGACATTTTCGACGTCATAGTATAGCATGTCCTTTTTTTGACATTGTTGACGTCATAGTATAGCATGTTGTTTTTTTGGACATTTTCGACGTCATAGTATAGCATGTCGTTTTTTTGGACATTTTCGACGTCATAGTATAGCATGTCGGTTTTTTTGACATTTTCGACGTCATGGTTTAGCATGTCGTTTTTTTGGACATTTTCGACGTCATAGTATTGCATGTTGTTTTTTTGGACATTTTGGACGTCATAGTATGGCATGTCTTTTTTTGGACATTTTCGACGTCGTTTTTGTGGACATTTTAAATGTCATACTAGCATGTCGTTTTTTTGGACATTTTTGACGTCATAGTATGGCATGTCGTTTTTTTGGACATTTTCGACGTCATACTAGCATGTCGTTTTTTTGGACATTTTCGATGTCGTTTTTTTGACATTTTCGACGTCATAGTATAGCATTTCGTTTTTTTGGACATTTTCGACGTCATAGTATAGCATGTCGTTTTTTTGGACATTTTCGACGTCATAGTACAGCATGTCGTTTTTTTGGACATTTTCGACGTCATAGTATAGCATGTCTTTTTTTGGACATTTTCGACGTCATACTATAGCATGTCATTTTTTTGGACATTTTCGACGTCATACTATAGCATGTCGTTTTTTTGACATTTTCCAACGTCATAGTATAGCATGTCGTTTTTTTGACATTGTTGACGTCATTTTTGTGGACATTTTCGACGTCATAATATAGGATGTCTTTTTTTGGACATTTTCGACGTCATACTATAGCATGTCGTTTTTTTGGACATTTTCGACGTCATACTATAGCATGTCGTTTTTTTGACATTTTCGACGTCATAGTATAGCATGTCCTTTTTTTGACATTGTTGACGTCATAGTATAGCATGTCGTTTTTTTGGACATTTTCGACGTCATAGTACAGCATGTCGTTTTTTTGACATTTTCGACGTCATAGTATAGCATGTCGGTTTTTTGGACATTTTCAACGTCATACTATAGCATGTCATTTTTTTGGACATTTTCGATGTCATGGTTTAGCATGTCGTTTTTTTGGACATTTTCGACGTCATAGTATAGCATGTCGTTTTTTTGGACATTTTCGACGTCATAGTATGGCATGTCTTTTTTTGGACATTTTCGACGTCGTTTTTGTGGACATTTTCGACGTCATAGTATAGCATGTCTTTTTTTGGACATTTTCGACGTCATACTATAGCATGTCGTTTTTTTGGACATTTTCGACGTCATACTATAGCATGTCGTTTTTTTGGACATTTTAGACGTCATAGTATGGCATGTCTTTTTTTGGACATTTTCGACGTCGTTTTTGTGGACATTTTCGACGTCATAGTATAGCATGTCTTTTTTTGGACATTTTCGACGTCATACTATAGCATGTCGTTTTTTTGGACATTTTCGACGTCATACTATAGCATGTCATTTTTTTGGACATTTTCAACGTCATACTATAGCATGTCATTTTTTTGGACATTTTCGACGTCATAGTACAGCATGTCGTTTTTTTGGACATTTTTGACGTCATAGTACAGCATGTCGTTTTTTTGGACATTTTCGACATCATAGTATAGCATGTCGTTTTTTTGGACATTTTCGACGTCATAGTATAGCATGTCGTTCTTTTGGACATTTTCGACGTCATAGTATAGCATGTCGTTTTTTTGGACATTTTCGACGTCATAGTATAGCATGTCGTTTTTTTGGACATTTTCGACGTCATCCTATAGCATGTCGTTTTTTTGACATTTTCCAACGTCATAGTATAGCATGTCGTTTTTTTGACATTGTTGACGTCGTTTTTGTGGACATTTTCGACGTCATAGTATAGGATGTCTTTTTTTGGACATTTTCGACGTCATACTATAGCATGTCGTTTTTTTGGACATTTTCGACGTCATACTATAGCATGTCGTTTTTTTGACATTTTCGACGTCATAGTATAGCATGTCCTTTTTTTGACATTGTTGACGTCATAGTATAGCATGTCGTTTTTTTGGACATTTTCGACGTCATAGTATAGCATGTCGTTTTTTTGGACATTTTCGACGTCATAGTATAGCATGTCGTTTTTTTGGACATTTTCGACGTCATGGTTTAGCATGTCGTTTTTTGGACATTTTCGACGTCATAGTATAGCATGTCGTTTTTTTGGACATTTTCGACGTCATAGTATGGCATGTCTTTTTTTGGACATTTTCGACGTCGTTTTTGTGGACATTTTCGACGTAGTAGTATAGCATGTCGTTTTTTTGGACATTTTCGACGTCATGGTTTAGCATGTCATTTTTTTGGACATTTTTGACGTCATAGTATAGCATGTTTTTTTTTTGGACATTTTCGACGTCATAGTATAGCATGTCGTTTTTTTGACATTTTCGACGTCATAGTATAGCATGTCGTTTTTTTGGACATTTTCAACGTCATACTATAGCATGTCATTTTTTTGGACATTTTCGACGTCATAGTACAGCATGTCGTTTTTTTGGACATTTTCGACGTCATAGTATAGCATGTCGTTTTTTTGGACATTTTCGACGTCATAGTACAGCATGTCGTTTTTTTGGACATTTTCGACGTCATAGTATAGCATGTCTTTTTTTGGACATTTTCGACGTCATACTATAGCATGTCGTTTTTTTGACATTTTCCAACGTCATAGTATAGCATGTCGTTTTTTTGACATTGTTGACGTCGTTTTTGTGGACATTTTCGACGTCATAGTATAGGATGTCTTTTTTTGGACATTTTCGACGTCATACTATAGCATGTCGTTTTTTTGGACATTTTCGACGTCATACTATAGCATGTCGTTTTTTTGACATTTTCGACGTCATAGTATAGAATGTCGTTTTTTGGACATTTTCGACGTCATAGTATAGCATGTCGTTTTTTTGGACATTTTCGACGTCATAGTATAGCATGTCGTTTTTTTTGACATTTTCGACGTCATGGTTTAGCATGTCGTTTTTTTGGACATTTTCGACGTCATAGTATAGCATGTCGTTTTTTTGGACATTTTCGACGTCATAGTATGGCATGTCTTTTTTTGGACATTTTCGACGTCGTTTTTGTGGACATTTTCGACGTCATAGTATGGCATGTCGTTTTTTTGGACATTTTTGACGTCATACTAGCATGTCGTTTTTTTGGACATTTTTGACGTCATAGTATGGCATGTCGTTTTTTTGGACATTTTTGACGTCATACTAGCATGTCGTTTTTTTGGACATTTTCGACGTCATAGTATAGCATGTCGTTTTTTTGGACATTTTCGACGTCATAGTATAGCATGTCGTTTTTTTGACATTTTCGACGTCATAGTATAGCATGTCGTTTTTTTGGACATTTTCAACGTCATACTATAGCATGTCATTTTTTTGGACATTTTCGACGTCATAGTATAGCATGTCGGTTTTTTGGACATTTTCGACGTCATAGTACAGCATGTCGTTTTTTGGACATTTTCGACGTCGTTTTTGTGGACATTTTCGACGTCATAGTATAGCATGTCTTTTTTGGGACATTTTCGATGTCATACTATAGCATGTCATTTTTTTGGACATTTTCGACATCATAGTATAGCATGTCGTTTTTTTGGACATTTTTGACGTCATAGTATGGCATGTCGTTTTTTTGGACATTTTCGACGTCATACTAGCATGTCGTTTTTTTGGACATTTTCGACGTCATAGTATAGCATGTCGTTTTTTTGGACATTTTCGACGTCATACTAGCATTTCGTTTTTTTGGACATTTTCGACGTCATAGTATAGCATGTCGTTTTTTTGGACATTTTCGACGTCATAGTATAGCATGTCGTTTTTTTGACATTTTCGACGTCATAGTATAGCATGTCGTTTTTTTGACATTTTCCAACGTCATAGTATAGCATGTCGTTTTTTTGACATTGTTGACGTCGTTTTTGTGGACATTTTCGACGTCATAGTATAGGATGTCTTTTTTTGGACATTTTCGACGTCATACTATAGCATGTCGTTTTTTTGGACATTTTCGACGTCATACTATAGCATGTCGTTTTTTTGACATTTTCGACGTCATAGTATAGCATGTCCTTTTTTTGACATTGTTGACGTCATAGTATAGCATGTCGTTTTTTTGGACATTTTCGACGTCATAGTATAGCATGTCGTTTTTTTTGACATTTTCGACGTCATGGTTTAGCATGTCGTTTTTTTGGACATTTTCGACGTCATAGTATAGCATGTTGTTTTTTTGGACATTTTCGACGTCATAGTATGGCATGTCTTTTTTTGGACATTTTCGACGTCGTTTTTGTGGACATTTTCAACGTCATACTAGCATGTCGTTTTTTTGGACATTTTTGACGTCATAGTATGGCATGTCGTTTTTTTGGACATTTTCGACGTCATACTAGCATGTCGTTTTTTTGGACATTTTCGACGTCATAGTACAGCATGTCGTTTTTTTGACATTGTCGACGTCATAGTATAGCATTTCGTTTTTTTGGACATTTTCAACATCATACTATAGCATGTCATTTTTTTGGACATTTTCGACGTCATAGTACAGCATGTCGTTTTTTTGGACATTTTCGACGTCATAGTATAGCATGTCGTTTTTTTGGACATTTTCGACGTCATAGTACAGCATGTCGTTTTTTTGGACATTTTCGACGTCATAGTATAGCATGTCTTTTTTTGGACATTTTCGACGTCATACTATAGCATGTCGTTTTTTTGACATTTTCCAACGTCATAGTATAGCATGTCGTTTTTTTGACATTGTTGACGTCGTTTTTGTGGACATTTTCGACGTCATAGTATAGGATGTCTTTTTTTGGACATTTTCGACGTCATACTATAGCATGTCGTTTTTTTGGACATTTTCGACGTCATACTATAGCATGTCGTTTTTTGGACATTTTCGACGTCATAGTATAGCATGTCGTTTTTTTGGACATTTTCGACGTCATAGTATAGCATGTCGTTTTTTTGGACATTTTCGACGTCATAGTATAGCATGTCGTTTTTTTTGACATTTTCGACGTCATGGTTTAGCATGTCGTTTTTTTGGACATTTTCGACGTCATAGTATAGCATGTCGTTTTTTTGGACATTTTCGACGTCATAGTATGGCATGTCTTTTTTTGGACATTTTCGACGTCGTTTTTGTGGACATTTTCGACGTCATAGTATGGCATGTCGTTTTTTTGGACATTTTTGACGTCATACTAGCATGTCGTTTTTTTGGACATTTTTGACGTCATAGTATGGCATGTCGTTTTTTTGGACATTTTTGACGTCATACTAGCATGTCGTTTTTTTGGACATTTTCGACGTCATAGTATAGCATGTCGTTTTTTTGGACATTTTCGACGTCATAGTATAGCATGTCGTTTTTTTGACATTTTCGACGTCATAGTATAGCATGTCGTTTTTTTGGACATTTTCAACGTCATACTATAGCATGTCATTTTTTTGGACATTTTCGACGTCATAGTATAGCATGTCGGTTTTTTGGACATTTTCGACGTCATAGTATAGCATGTCGTTTTTTTGGACATTTTCGACGTCATAGTATGGCATGTCTTTTTTTGGACATTTTCGACGTCGTTTTTGTGGACATTTTCGACGTCATAGTATGGCATGTCGTTTTTTTGGACATTTTTGACGTCATACTAGCATGTCGTTTTTTTGGACATTTTTGACGTCATAGTATGGCATGTCGTTTTTTTGGACATTTTTGACGTCATACTAGCATGTCGTTTTTTTGGACATTTTCGACGTCATAGTATAGCATGTCGTTTTTTTGGACATTTTCGACGTCATAGTATAGCATGTCGTTTTTTTGACATTTTCGACGTCATAGTATAGCATGTCGTTTTTTTGGACATTTTCAACGTCATACTATAGCATGTCATTTTTTTGGACATTTTCGACGTCATAGTATAGCATGTCGGTTTTTTGGACATTTTCGACGTCATAGTACAGCATGTCGTTTTTTGGACATTTTCGACGTCGTTTTTGTGGACATTTTCGACGTCATAGTATAGCATGTCTTTTTTGGGACATTTTCGATGTCATACTATAGCATGTCATTTTTTTGGACATTTTCGACATTATAGTATAGCATGTCGTTTTTTTGGACATTTTTGACGTCATAGTATGGCATGTCGTTTTTTTGGACATTTTCGACGTCATACTAGCATGTCGTTTTTTTGGACATTTTCGACGTCATAGTATAGCATGTCGTTTTTTTGGACATTTTTGACATCATACTATAGCATGTCGTTTTTTTGACATTTTCGATGTCATAGTATAGCATGTCCTTTTTTTGGACATTTTCGACGTCATAGTATAGCATGTCGTTTTTTTGGACATTTTCGACGTCATAGTACAGCATGTCGTTTTTTTGGACATTTTCGACGTCATAGTATGGCATGTCTTTTTTTGGACATTTTCGACGTCGTTTTTGTGGACATTTTTGACGTCATAGTATAGCATGTCTTTTTTTGGACATTTTCGACGTCATACTATAGCATGTCGTTTTTTTGGACATTTTCGACGTCATAGTATAGCACAGGGGTGTCAAACTCCAGTCCTCGAGGGCCGCTGTCCTGCAACTTTTAGACGTGCCTCTGCTGCACCACACCTGAATAGAATAATTAGGTCATTAGCAAGGCTCTGGAAAACTGATCTACACAGGAGGAGGCAATTAAGCCATTTCATTCCAGTGGTTTGTACCTGTGGCACATCTAAAACCTGCAGGACAGCGGCCCTTGAGGCCTGGAGTTTGACACCTGTGGTATAGCATGTCGTTTTTTTGGACATTTTCGACGTCATAGTATAGCATGTCGTTTTTTTGGACATTTTCGACGTCATAGTACAGCATGTCGTTTTTTTGGACATTTTCGACGTCGTAGTATAGCATGCCGTTTTTTTGGACATTTTCGACGTCATGGTTTAGCATGTCATTTTTTTGGACATTTTCGACGTCATAGTATAGCATGTTTTTTTTTTGGACATTTTCGACGTCATAGTATAGCATGTCGTTTTTTTGACATTTTCGACGTCATAGTATAGCATGTCATTTTTTTGGACATTTTCAACGTCATACTATAGCATGTCATTTTTTTGGACATTTTCGACGTCATAGTACAGCATGTCGTTTTTTTGGACATTTTCGACGTCATAGTATAGCATGTCGTTTTTTTGGACATTTTCGACGTCATAGTACAGCATGTCGTTTTTTTGGACATTTTCGACGTCATAGTATAGCATGTCTTTTTTGGACATTTTCGACGTCATACTATAGCATGTCGTTTTTTTGGACATTTTCGACGTCATCCTATAGCATGTCGTTTTTTTGACATTTTCCAACGTCATAGTATAGCATGTCGTTTTTTTGACATTGTTGACGTCGTTTTTGTGGACATTTTCGACGTCATAGTATAGGATGTCGTTTTTTTGACATTGTTGACGTCGTTTTTGTGGACATTTTCGACGTCATACTATAGCATGTCGTTTTTTTGACATTTTCGACGTCATAGTATAGCATGTCCTTTTTTTGACATTGTTGACGTCATAGTATAGCATGTCGTTTTTTTGGACATTTTCGACGTCATAGTATAGCATGTCGTGTTTTTGGACATTTTCGACGTCATAGTATAGCATGTCGTTTTTTTGGACATTTTCGACGTCATGGTTTAGCATGTCGTTTTTTGGACATTTTCGACGTCATAGTATAGCATGTCGTTTTTTTGGACATTTTCGACGTCATAGTATGGCATGTCTTTTTTTGGACATTTTCGACGTCGTTTTTGTGGACATTTTCGACGTAGTAGTATAGCATGTCGTTTTTTTCGACATTTTCGACGTCATGGTTTAGCATGTCATTTTTTTGGACATTTTCGACGTCATAGTATAGCATGTCGTTTTTTTGACATTTTCGACGTCATAGTATAGCATGTCATTTTTTTGGACATTTTCAACGTCATACTATAGCATGTCATTTTTTTGGACATTTTCGACGTCATAGTACAGCATGTCGTTTTTTTGGACATTTTCGACGTCATAGTATAGCATGTCGTTTTTTTGGACATTTTCGACGTCATAGTACAGCATGTCGTTTTTTTGGACATTTTCGACGTCATAGTATAGCATGTCTTTTTTGGACATTTTCGACGTCATACTATAGCATGTCGTTTTTTTGGACATTTTCGACGTCATCCTATAGCATGTCGTTTTTTTGACATTTTCCAACGTCATAGTATAGCATGTCGTTTTTTTGACATTGTTGACGTCGTTTTTGTGGACATTTTCGACGTCATAGTATAGGATGTCGTTTTTTTGACATTGTTGACGTCGTTTTTGTGGACATTTTCGACGTCATACTATAGCATGTCGTTTTTTTGGACATTTTCGACGTCATACTATAGCATGTCGTTTTTTTGACATTTTCGACGTCATAGTATAGCATGTCCTTTTTTTGACATTGTTGACGTCATAGTATAGCATGTCGTTTTTTTGGACATTTTCGACGTCATAGTATAGCATGTTGTTTTTTTGGACATTTTCGACGTCATAGTATAGCATGTCGTTTTTTTGGACATTTTCGACGTCATGGTTTAGCATGTAGTTTTTTGGACATTTTCGACGTCATAGTATAGCATGTCGTTTTTTTGGACATTTTCGACGTCATAGTATGGCATGTCTTTTTTTGGACATTTTCGACGTCGTTTTTGTGGACATTTTCGACGTAGTAGTATAGCATGTCGTTTTTTTCGACATTTTCGACGTCATGGTTTAGCATGTCATTTTTTTGGACATTTTCGACGTCATAGTATAGCATGTTTTTTTTTTGGACATTTTCGACGTCATAGTATAGCATGTCGTTTTTTTGACATTTTCGACGTCATAGTATAGCATGTCGTTTTTTTTGGACATTTTCAACGTCATACTATAGCATGTCATTTTTTTTGGACATTTTCGACGTCATAGTACAGCATGTCGTTTTTTTGGACATTTTCGACGTCATAGTATAGCATGTCGTTTTTTTGGACATTTTCGACGTCATAGAACAGCATGTCGTTTTTTTGGACATTTTCGACGTCATAGTATAGCATGTCTTTTTTTGGACATTTTCGAAGTCATACTATAGCATGTCGTTTTTTTGACATTTTCCAACGTCATAGTATAGCATGTCGTTTTTTTGACATTGTTGACGTCGTTTTTGTGGACATTTTCGACGTCATAGTATAGGATGTCTTTTTTTGGACATTTTCGACGTCATACTATAGCATGTCGTTTTTTTGGACATTTTCGACGTCATACTATAGCATGTCGTTTTTTTGACATTTTCGACGTCATAGTATAGCATGTCCTTTTTTTGACATTTTCGACGTCATAGTATAGAATGTCGTTTTTTGGACATTTTCGACGTCATAGTATAGCATGTCGTTTTTTTGGACATTTTCGACGTCATGGTTTAGCATGTCATTTTTTTGGACATTTTCGACGTCATAGTATAGCATGTCGTTTTTTTGGACATTTTCGACGTCATACTATAGCATGTCGTTTTTTTGACATTTTCGACGTCATAGTATAGCATGTCCTTTTTTTGACATTGTTGACGTCATAGTATAGCATGTCGTTTTTTTGGACATTTTCGACGTCATAGTATAGCATGTCGTTTTTTTGGACATTTTCGACGTCATAGTATAGCATGTCGTTTTTTTGGACATTTTCGACGTCATGGTTTAGCATGTCGTTTTTTGGACATTTTCGACGTCATAGTATAGCATGTCGTTTTTTGGACATTTTCGACGTCATAGTATGGCATGTCTTTTTTTGGACATTTTCGACGTCGTTTTTGTGGACATTTTCGACGTAGTAGTATAGCATGTCGTTTTTTTGGACATTTTCGACGTCATGGTTTAGCATGTCATTTTTTTGGACATTTTCGACGTCATAGTATAGCATGTTTTTTTTTTGGACATTTTCGACGTCATAGTATAGCATGTCGTTTTTTTGACATTTTCGACGTCATAGTATAGCATGTCGTTTTTTGGACATTTTCAACGTCATACTATAGCATGTCATTTTTTTGGACATTTTCGACGTCATAGTACAGCATGTCGTTTTTTTGGACATTTTCGACGTCATAGTATAGCATGTCGTTTTTTTGGACATTTTCGACGTCATAGTACAGCATGTCGTTTTTTTGGACATTTTCGACGTCATAGTATAGCATGTCTTTTTTTGGACATTTTCGACGTCATACTATAGCATGTCGTTTTTTTGACATTTTCCAACGTCATAGTATAGCATGTCGTTTTTTTGACATTGTTGACGTCGTTTTTGTGGACATTTTCGACGTCATAGTATAGGATGTCTTTTTTTGGACATTTTCGACGTCATACTATAGCATGTCGTTTTTTTGGACATTTTCGACGTCATACTATAGCATGTCGTTTTTTTGACATTTTCGACGTCATAGTATAGAATTTCGTTTTTTGGACATTTTCGACGTCATAGTATAGCATGTCGTTTTTTTGGACATTTTCGACGTCATAGTATAGCATGTCGTTTTTTTGGACATTTTCGACGTCATAGTATAGCATGTCGTTTTTTTGGACATTTTCGACGTCATGGTTTAGCATGTCGTTTTTTTGGACATTTTCGACGTCATAGTATAGCATGTCATTTTTTTGGACATTTTCGACGTCATAGTATGGCATGTCTTTTTTTGGACATTTTCGACGTCGTTTTTGTGGACATTTTCGTCGTCATAGTATGGCATGTCGTTTTTTTGGACATTTTTGACGTCATAGTAGCATGTCGTTTTTTTGGACATTTTTGACGTCATAGTATGGCATGTCGTTTTTTTGGACATTTTTGACGTCATAGTATGGCATGTCGTTTTTTTGGACATTTTCGACGTCATACTAGCATGTCGTTTTTTGGACATTTTCGACGTCATAGTATAGCATGTCGTTTTTTTGGACATTTTTGACGTCATAGTATGGCATGTCGTTTTTTTTGGACATTTTCGACGTCATACTAGCATGTCGTTTTTTTGGACATTTTCGACGTCATAGTATAGCATGTTGTTTTTTTGGACATTTTCGACGTCATAGTATAGCATGTCGTTTTTTTGGACATTTTCGACGTCATAGTATAGCATGTCGTTTTTTTTGACATTTTCGACGTCATGGTTTAGCATGTCGTTTTTTTGGACATTTTCGACGTCATAGTATAGCATGTTGTTTTTTTGGACATTTTCGACTTCATAGTATGGCATGTCTTTTTTTGGACATTTTCGACGTCGTTTTTGTGGACATTTTCAACGTCATACTAGCATGTCGTTTTTTTGGACATTTTTGACGTCATAGTATGGCATGTCGTTTTTTTGGACATTTTCGACGTCATACTAGCATGTCGTTTTTTTGGACATTTTCGACGTCATAGTACAGCATGTCGTTTTTTTGACATTTTCGACGTCATAGTATAGCATTTCGTTTTTTTGGACATTTTCAACATCATACTATAGCATGTCATTTTTTTGGACATTTTCGACGTCATAGTATAGCATGTCTTTTTTGGACATTTTCGACGTCATACTATAGCATGTCGTTTTTTTGGACATTTTCGACGTCATCCTATAGCATGTCGTTTTTTTGACATTTTCCAACGTCATAGTATAGCATGTCGTTTTTTTGACATTGTTGACGTCGTTTTTGTGGACATTTTCGACGTCATAGTATAGGATGTCTTTTTTTGGACATTTTCGACGTCATACTATAGCATGTCGTTTTTTTGGACATTTTCGACGTCATACTATAGCATGTCGTTTTTTTGACATTTTCGACGTCATAGTATAGCATGTCCTTTTTTTGACATTGTTGACGTCATAGTATAGCATGTCGTTTTTTTGGACATTTTCGACGTCATAGTATAGCATGTCGTTTTTTTGGACATTTTCGACGTCATAGTATACATAGTATAGCATGTCGTTTTTTTGGACATTTTCGACGTCATGGTTTAGCATGTCGTTTTTTGGACATTTTCGACGTCATAGTATAGCATGTCGTTTTTTTGGACATTTTCGACGTCATAGTATGGCATGTCTTTTTTTGGACATTTTCGACGTCGTTTTTGTGGACATTTTCGACGTAGTAGTATAGCATGTCGTTTTTTTCGACATTTTCGACGTCATGGTTTAGCATGTCATTTTTTTGGACATTTTCGACGTCATAGTATAGCATGTTTTTTTTTGGACATTTTCGACGTCATAGTATAGCATGTCGTTTTTTTGACATTTTCGACGTCATAGTATAGCATGTCGTTTTTTTGGACATTTTCAACGTCATACTATAGCATGTCATTTTTTTGGACATTTTCGACGTCGTTTTTGTGGACATTTTCGTCGTCATAGTATGGCATGTCGTTTTTTTGGACATTTTTGACGTCATAGTAGCATGTCGTTTTTTTGGACATTTTTGACGTCATAGTATGGCATGTCGTTTTTTTGGACATTTTTGACGTCATACTAGCATGTCGTTTTTTTGGACATTTTCGACGTCATAGTATATAGCATGTCGTTTTTGGACATTTTCGACGTCGATAGTATAGCATGTCGTTTTTTTGACATTTTCGACGTCATAGTATAGCATGTCGTTTTTTGGACATTTTCAACGTCATACTATAGCATGTCATTTTTTGGACATTTTCGACGTCATAGTATAGCATGTCGGTTTTTTGGACATTTTCGACGTCATAGTACAGCATGTCGTTTTTTGGACATTTTCGACGTCGTTTTTGTGGACATTTTCGACGTCATAGTATAGCATGTCGTTTTTTTGACATTTTCGACGTCATAGTATAGCATGTTGTTTTTTTGGACATTTTCGACGTCATAGTATAGCATGTCGTTTTTTTGGACATTTTCGACGTCATAGTATAGCATGTCGTTTTTTTTGACATTTTCGACGTCATGGTTTAGCATGTCGTTTTTTTGGACATTTTCGACGTCATAGTATAGCATGTTGTTTTTTTGGACATTTTCGACGTCATAGTATGGCATGTCTTTTTTTGGACATTTTCGACGTCGTTTTTGTGGACATTTTCAACGTCATACTAGCATGTCGTTTTTTTGGACATTTTTGACGTCATAGTATGGCATGTCGTTTTTTGGACATTTTCGACGTCATACTAGCATGTCGTTTTTTTGACATTTTCGACGTCATAGTATAGCATTTCGTTTTTTTGGACATTTTCAACATCATACTATAGCATGTCATTTTTTTGGACATTTTCGACGTCATAGTATAGCATGTCTTTTTTGGACATTTTCGACGTCATACTATAGCATGTCGTTTTTTTGGACATTTTCGACGTCATCCTATAGCATGTCGTTTTTTTGACATTTTCCAACGTCATAGTATAGCATGTCGTTTTTTTGACATTGTTGACGTCGTTTTTGTGGACATTTTCGACGTCATAGTATAGGATGTCTTTTTTTGGACATTTTCGACGTCATACTATAGCATGTCGTTTTTTTGGACATTTTCGACGTCATACTATAGCATGTCGTTTTTTTGACATTTTCGACGTCATAGTATAGCATGTCCTTTTTTGACATTGTTGACGTCATAGTATAGCATGTCGTTTTTTTGGACATTTTCGACGTCATAGTATAGCATGTCGTTTTTTTGGACATTTTCGACGTCATAGTATAGCATGTCGTTTTTTTGGACATTTTCGACGTCATAGTATAGCATGTCGTTTTTTTGGACATTTTCGACGTCATGGTTTAGCATGTCGTTTTTTGGACATTTTCGACGTCATAGTATAGCATGTCGTTTTTTTGGACATTTTTGACGTCATAGTATGGCATGTCGTTTTTTTGGACATTTCGACGTCATGGTTTAGCATGTCGTTTTTTGGACATTTTCGACGTCATAGTATAGCATGTCGTTTTTTTGGACATTTTCGACGTCATAGTATGGCATGTCTTTTTTTGGACATTTTCGACGTCGTTTTTGTGGACATTTTCGACGTAGTAGTATAGCATGTCGTTTTTTTCGACATTTTCGACGTCATGGTTTAGCATGTCATTTTTTTGGACATTTTCGACGTCATAGTATAGCATGTTTTTTTTTTGGACATTTTCGACGTCATAGTATAGCATGTCGTTTTTTTGACATTTTCGACGTCATAGTATAGCATGTCGTTTTTTTGGACATTTTCAACGTCATACTATAGCATGTCATTTTTTTGGACATTTTCGACGTCGTTTTTGTGGACATTTTCGTCGTCATAGTATGGCATGTCGTTTTTTTGGACATTTTTGACGTCATAGTAGCATGTCGTTTTTTTGGACATTTTTGACGTCATAGTATGGCATGTCGTTTTTTTGGACATTTTTGACGTCATACTAGCATGTCGTTTTTTTGGACATTTTCGACGTCATAGTATAGCATGTCGTTTTTTGGACATTTTCGACGTCATAGTATAGCATGTCGTTTTTTTGACATTTTTCGACGTCATAGTATAGCATGTCGTTTTTTTGGACATTTTCAACGTCATACTATAGCATGTCATTTTTTTGGACATTTTCGACGTCATAGTATAGCATGTCGGTTTTTTGGACATTTTCGACGTCATAGTACAGCATGTCGTTTTTTGGACATTTTCGACGTCGTTTTTGTGGACATTTTCGACGTCATAGTATAGCATGTCGTTTTTTTGACATTTTCGACGTCATAGTATAGCATGTTGTTTTTTGGACATTTTCGACGTCATAGTATAGCATGTCGTTTTTTTGGACATTTTCGACGTCATAGTATAGCATGTCGTTTTTTTTGACATTTTCGACGTCATGGTTTAGCATGTCGTTTTTTTGGACATTTTCGACGTCATAGTATAGCATGTTGTTTTTTTGGACATTTCGACGTCATAGTATGGCATGTCTTTTTTTGGACATTTTCGACGTCGTTTTTGTGGACATTTTCAACGTCATACTAGCATGTCGTTTTTTTTGGACATTTTTGACGTCATAGTATGGCATGTCGTTTTTTGGACATTTTCGACGTCATACTAGCATGTCGTTTTTTTGACATTTTCGACGTCATAGTATAGCATTTCGTTTTTTTGGACATTTTCAACATCATACTATAGCATGTCATTTTTTTGGACATTTTCGACGTCATAGTATAGCATGTCTTTTTTGGACATTTTCGACGTCATACTATAGCATGTCGTTTTTTTGGACATTTTCGACGTCATCCTATAGCATGTCGTTTTTTGACATTTTCCAACGTCATAGTATAGCATGTCGTTTTTTGACATTGTTGACGTCGTTTTTGTGGACATTTTCGACGTCATAGTATAGGATGTCTTTTTTTGGACATTTTCGACGTCATACTATAGCATGTCGTTTTTTTGGACATTTTCGACGTCATACTATAGCATGTCGTTTTTTTGACATTTTCGACGTCATAGTATAGCATGTCCTTTTTTTGACATTGTTGACGTCATAGTATAGCATGTCGTTTTTTTGGACATTTTCGACGTCATAGTATAGCATGTCGTTTTTTTTGGACATTTTCGACGTCATAGTATAGCATGTCGTTTTTTTGGACATTTTCGACGTCATAGTATAGCATGTCGTTTTTTTGGACATTTTCGACGTCATGGTTTAGCATGTCGTTTTTTGGACATTTTCGACGTCATAGTATAGCATGTCGTTTTTTTGGACATTTTTGACGTCATAGTATGGCATGTCGTTTTTTTGGACATTTTCGACGTCATACTAGCATGTCGTTTTTTTGGACATTTTCGACGTCATAGTATAGCATGTCGTTTTTTTGGACATTTTCGACGTCATAGTATAGCATGTCGTTTTTTTGACATTTTCGACGTCATAGTATAGCATGTTGTTTTTTTGGACATTTTCGACGTCATAGTATAGCATGTCGTTTTTTTGGACATTTTCGACGTCATAGTATAGCATGTCGTTTTTTTTTGACATTTTCGACGTCATGGTTTAGCATGTCGTTTTTTTGGACATTTTCGACGTCATAGTATAGCATGTTCTTTTTTTGGACATTTTCGACGTCATAGTATGGCATGTCTTTTTTTGGACATTTTCGACGTCGTTTTTGTGGACATTTTCAACGTCATACTAGCATGTCGTTTTTTTTGGACATTTTTGACGTCATAGTATGGCATGTCGTTTTTTTGGACATTTTCGACGTCATACTAGCATGTCGTTTTTTTGGACATTTTCGACGTCATAGTACAGCATGTCGTTTTTTGACATTTTCGACGTCATAGTATAGCATTTCGTTTTTTTGGACATTTTCAACATCATACTATAGCATGTCATTTTTTTGGACATTTTCGACGTCATAGTATAGCATGTCTTTTTTGGACATTTTCGACGTCATACTATAGCATGTCGTTTTTTTGGACATTTTCGACGTCATCCTATAGCATGTCGTTTTTTTGACATTTTCCAACGTCATAGTATAGCATGTCGTTTTTTTGACATTGTTGACGTCGTTTTTGTGGACATTTTCGACGTCATAGTATAGGATGTCTTTTTTTGGACATTTTCGACGTCATACTATAGCATGTCGTTTTTTTTGGACATTTTCGACGTCATACTATAGCATGTCGTTTTTTTGACATTTTCGACGTCATAGTATAGCATGTCCTTTTTTTGACATTGTTGACGTCATAGTATAGCATGTCGTTTTTTTGGACATTTTCGACGTCATAGTATAGCATGTCGTTTTTTTGGACATTTTCGACGTCATAGTATAGCATGTCGTTTTTTTGGACATTTTCGACGTCATAGTATAGCATGTCGTTTTTTTGACATTTTCGACGTCATAGTATAGCATGTTGTTTTTTTGGACATTTTCGACGTCATAGTATAGCATGTCGTTTTTTTGGACATTTTCGACGTCATAGTATAGCATGTCGTTTTTTTTGACATTTTCGACGTCATGGTTTAGCATGTCGTTTTTTTTGGACATTTTCGACGTCATAGTATAGCATGTTGTTTTTTTGGACATTTTCGACGTCATAGTATGGCATGTCTTTTTTTGGACATTTTCGACGTCGTTTTTGTGGACATTTTCAACGTCATACTAGCATGTCGTTTTTTTGGACATTTTTGACGTCATAGTATGGCATGTCGTTTTTTTGGACATTTTCGACGTCATACTAGCATGTCGTTTTTTGGACATTTTCGACGTCATAGTACAGCATGTCGTTTTTTTGACATTTTCGACGTCATAGTATAGCATTTCGTTTTTTTGGACATTTTCAACATCATACTATAGCATGTCATTTTTTTGGACATTTTCGACGTCATAGTATAGCATGTCTTTTTGGACATTTTCGACGTCATACTATAGCATGTCGTTTTTTTGGACATTTTCGACGTCATCCTATAGCATGTCGTTTTTTTGACATTTTCCAACGTCATAGTATAGCATGTCGTTTTTTTGACATTGTTGACGTCGTTTTTGTGGACATTTTCGACGTCATAGTATAGGATGTCTTTTTTTGGACATTTTCGACGTCATACTATAGCATGTCGTTTTTTTTGGACATTTTCGACGTCATACTATAGCATGTCGTTTTTTTGACATTTTCGACGTCATAGTATAGCATGTCCTTTTTTTGACATTGTTGACGTCATAGTATAGCATGTCGTTTTTTTGGACATTTTCGACGTCATAGTATAGCATGTTGTTTTTTTGGACATTTTCGACGTCATAGTATAGCATGTCGTTTTTTTTTTTGGACATTTTCGACGTCATGGTTTAGCATGTCGTTTTTTGGACATTTTCGACGTCATAGTATAGCATGTCGTTTTTTTGACATTTTTGACGTCATAGTATGGCATGTCGTTTTTTTGGACATTTTCGACGTCATACTAGCATGTCGTTTTTTGGACATTTTCGACGTCATAGTATAGCATGTCGTTTTTTTGGACATTTTCGACGTCATAGTATAGCATGTCGTTTTTTTGACATTTTCGACGTCATAGTATAGCATGTTGTTTTTTTGGACATTTTCGACGTCATAGTATAGCATGTCGTTTTTTTGGACATTTTCGACGTCATAGTATAGCATGTCGTTTTTTTGACATTTTCGACGTCATGGTTTAGCATGTCGTTTTTTTGGACATTTTCGACGTCATAGTATAGCATGTTGTTTTTTTTGGACATTTTCGACGTCATAGTATGGCATGTCTTTTTTGGACATTTTCGACGTCGTTTTTGTGGACATTTTCAACGTCATACTAGCATGTCGTTTTTTTGGACATTTTTGACGTCATAGTATGGCATGTCGTTTTTTTGGACATTTTCGAGTCATACTAGCATGTCGTTTTTTTGGACATTTCGACGTCATAGTACAGCATGTCGTTTTTTTGACATTTTCGACGTCATAGTATAGCATTTCGTTTTTTTGGACATTTTCCAACATCATACTATAGCATGTCATTTTTTTGGACATTTTCGACGTCATAGTATAGCATGTCTTTTTTGGACATTTTCGACGTCATACATAGCATGTCGTTTTTTTGGACATTTCGACGTCATCCTATAGCATGTCGTTTTTTTGGACATTTTCCAACGTCATAGTATAGCATGTCGTTTTTTTGACATTGTTGACGTCGTTTTTGTGGACATTTTCGACGTCATAGTATAGATGTCTTTTTTTGGACATTTTCGACGTCATACTATAGCATGTCGTTTTTTTTGGACATTTTCGACGTCATACTATAGCATGTCGTTTTTTGACATTTTCGACGTCATAGTATAGCATGTCCTTTTTTTGACATTGTTGACGTCATAGTATAGCATGTCGTTTTTTTGGACATTTTCGACGTCATAGTATAGCATGTCGTTTTTTTGGACATTTTCGACGTCATAGTATAGCATGTCGTTTTTTTGGACATTTTCGACGTCATAGTATAGCATGTCGTTTTTTTGGACATTTTCGACGTCATGGTTTAGCATGTCGTTTTTGGACATTTTCGACGTCATAGTATAGCATGTCGTTTTTTTGGACATTTTCGACGTCATAGTATGGCATGTCTTTTTTTGGACATTTTCGACGTCGTTTTTGTGGACATTTTCGACGTAGTAGTATAGCATGTCGTTTTTTTCGACATTTTCGACGTCATGGTTTAGCATGTCATTTTTTTGGACATTTTCGACGTCATAGTATAGCATGTTTTTTTTTTGGACATTTTCGACGTCATAGTATAGCATGTCGTTTTTTTGACATTTTCGATGTCATAGTATAGCATGTCGTTTTTTTGGACATTTTCAACGTCATACTATAGCATGTCATTTTTTTGGACATTTTCGACGTCATAGTACAGCATGTCGTTTTTTTGGACATTTTCGACGTCATACTATAGCATGTCGTTTTTTTGACATTTTCGACGTCATAGTATAGCATGTCCTTTTTTTGACATTGTTGACGTCATAGTATAGCATGTCGTTTTTTTGGACATTTTCGACGTCATAGTATAGCATGTCGTTTTTTTGGACATTTTCGACGTCATAGTATAGCATGTCGTTTTTTTGGACATTTTCGACGTCATAGTATAGCATGTCGTTTTTTTGGACATTTTCGACGTCATGGTTTAGCATGTCGTTTTTTGGACATTTTCGACGTCATAGTATAGCATGTCGTTTTTTTGGACATTTTCGACGTCATAGTATGGCATGTCTTTTTTTGGACATTTTCGACGTCGTTTTTGTGGACATTTTCGACGTAGTAGTATAGCATGTCGTTTTTTTCGACATTTTCGACGTCATGGTTTAGCATGTCATTTTTTTGGACATTTTCGACGTCATAGTATAGCATGTTTTTTTTTTGGACATTTTCGACGTCATAGTATAGCATGTCGTTTTTTTGACATTTTCGATGTCATAGTATAGCATGTCGTTTTTTTGGACATTTTCAACGTCATACTATAGCATGTCATTTTTTTGGACATTTTCGACGTCATAGTATAGCAGTCTTTTTTTGGACATTTTCGAAGTCATACTATAGCATGTCGTTTTTTTGGACATTTTCGACGTCATACTATAGCATGTCGTTTTTTTGACATTTTCCAACGTCATAGTATAGTATGTCGTTTTTTTGACATTGTTGACGTCGTTTTTGTGGACATTTTCGACGTCATAGTATAGGATGTCTTTTTTTGGACATTTCCGACGTCATACTATAGCATGTCGTTTTTTTGGACATTTTCGACGTCATACTATAGCATGTCGTTTTTTGACATTTTCGACGTCATAGTATAGCATGTCCTTTTTTTGACATTTTCGACGTCATAGTATAGAATGTCGTTTTTTGGACATTTTCGACGTCATAGTATAGCATGTCGTTTTTTTGGACATTTTCGACGTCATAGTATAGCATGTCGTTTTTTTGGACATTTTCGACGTCATAGTATAGCATGTCGTTTTTTTTGACATTTTCGACGTCATGGTTTAGCATGTCGTTTTTTTGGACATTTTCGACGTCATAGTATAGCATGTCGTTTTTTGGACATTTTCGACGTCATAGTATGGCATGTCTTTTTTTTGACATTTTCGACGTCGTTTTTGTGGACATTTTCGACGTCATAGTATAGCATGTCTTTTTTGGGACATTTTCGATGTCATACTATAGCATGTCGTTTTTTTGGACATTTTTGACGTCATAGTATGGCATGTCGTTTTTTTGGACATTTTTGACGTCATAGTATGGCATGTCGTTTTTTTGGACATTTTTGACGTCATAGTATGCATGTCGTTTTTTTGGACATTTTCGACGTCATACTAGCATGTCGTTTTTTTGGACATTTTCGACGTCATAGTATAGCATGTCGTTTTTTTGGACATTTTCGACGTCATAGTATAGCATGTCGTTTTTTTGACATTTTCGACGTCATAGTATAGCATGTCGTTTTTTTGGACATTTTCAACGTCATACTATAGCATGTCATTTTTTTGGACATTTTCGACGTCATAGTATAGCATGTCGGTTTTTTGGACATTTTCGACGTCATAGTACAGCATGTCGTTTTTTGGACATTTTCGACGTCGTTTTTGTGGACATTTTCGACGTCATAGTATAGCATGTCTTTTTTGGGACATTTTCGATGTCATACTATAGCATGTCGTTTTTTTGGACATTTTCGACGTCATGGTTTAGCATGTCATTTTTTGGACATTTTCGACGTCATAGTATAGCATGTTTTTTTTTTGGACATTTTCGACGTCATAGTATAGCATGTCGTTTTTTTGACATTTTCGACGTCATAGTATAGCATGTCGTTTTTTTGGACATTTTCAACGTCATACTATAGCATGTCTTTTTTTGGACATTTTCGACGTCATAGTATAGCATGTCGTTTTTTTTGACATTTTCGACGTCATGGTTTAGCATGTCGTTTTTTTGGACATTTTCGACTTCATAGTATAGCATGTCGTTTTTTTGGACATTTTCGACGTCATAGTATGGCATGTCTTTTTTTTGACATTTTCGACGTCGTTTTTGTGGACATTTTCGACGTCATAGTATAGCATGTCTTTTTTGGGACATTTTCGATGTCATACTATAGCATGTCGTTTTTTTGGACATTTTTGACGTCATAGTATGGCATGTCGTTTTTTTGGACATTTTCGACGTCATAGTATAGCATGTCGTTTTTTTGGACATTTTCGACGTCATAGTACAGCATGTCGTTTTTTGGACATTTTCGACGTCGTTTTTGTGGACATTTTCGACGTCATAGTATAGCATGTCTTTTTTGGGACATTTTCGATGTCATACTATAGCATGTCGTTTTTTTGGACATTTTCGACGTCATGGTTTAGCATGTCATTTTTTTGGACATTTTCGACGTCATAGTATAGCATGTTTTTTTTTTGGACATTTTCGACGTCATAGTATAGCATGTCGTTTTTTTGACATTTTCGACGTCATAGTATAGCATGTCGTTTTTTTGGACATTTTCAACGTCATACTATAGCATGTCTTTTTTTGGACATTTTCGACGTCATAGTATAGCATGTCGTTTTTTTTGACATTTTCGACGTCATGGTTTAGCATGTCGTTTTTTTGGACATTTTCGACGTCATAGTATAGCATGTCGTTTTTTTGGACATTTTCGACGTCATAGTATGGCATGTCTTTTTTTTGACATTTTCGACGTCGTTTTTGTGGACATTTTCGACGTCATAGTATAGCATGTCATTTTTGGGACATTTTCGATGTCATACTATAGCATGTCGTTTTTTTGGACATTTTTGACGTCATAGTATGGCATGTCGTTTTTTTGGACATTTTTGACGTCATACTAGCATGTCGTTTTTTTGGACATTTTTGACGTCATAGTATGGCATGTCGTTTTTTTGGACATTTTTGACGTCATACTAGCATGTCGTTTTTTTGGACATTTTCGACGTCATACTATAGCATGTCATTTTTTTGGACATTTTCGACGTCATAGTATAGCATGTCGGTTTTTTGGACATTTTCGACGTCATAGTACAGCATGTCGTTTTTTGGACATTTTCGACGTCGTTTTTGTGGACATTTTCGACGTCATAGTATAGCATGTCTTTTTTGGGACATTTTCGATGTCATACTATAGCATGTCGTTTTTTTGGACATTTTCGACGTCATGGTTTAGCATGTCATTTTTTTGGACATTTTCGACGTCATAGTATAGCATGTTTTTTTTTTGGACATTTTCGACGTCATAGTATAGCATGTCGTTTTTTTGACATTTTCGACGTCATAGTATAGCATGTCGTTTTTTTGGACATTTTCAACGTCATTCTATAGCATGTCTTTTTTTGGACATTTTCGACGTCATAGTACAGCATGTCGTTTTTTTGGACATTTTCGACGTCATAGTATGGCATGTCGTTTTTTTGGACATTTTCGACGTCATACTAGCATGTCGTTTTTTTGGACATTTTCGACGTCATAGTACAGCATGTCGTTTTTTTGACATTTTCGACGTCATAGTATAGCATTTCGTTTTTTTGGACATTTTCAACATCATACTATAGCATGTCATTTTTTTGGACATTTTCGACGTCATAGTATAGCATGTCTTTTTTGGACATTTTCAACGTCATACTATAGCATGTCATTTTTTTGGACATTTTCGACGTCATAGTATAGCATGTCGGTTTTTTGGACATTTTCGACGTCATAGTACAGCATGTCGTTTTTTGGACATTTTCGACGTCGTTTTTGTGGACATTTTCGACGTCATAGTATAGCATGTCTTTTTTGGGACATTTTCGATGTCATACTATAGCATGTCGTTTTTTTGGACATTTTCGACGTCATGGTTTAGCATGTCATTTTTTTGGACATTTTCGACGTCATAGTATAGCATGTTTTTTTTTTGGACATTTTCGACGTCATAGTATAGCATGTCGTTTTTTTGACATTTTCAACGTCATAGTATAGCATGTCGTTTTTTTGGACATTTTCAACGTCATACTATAGCATGTCTTTTTTTGGACATTTTCGACGTCATAGTATAGCATGTCGTTTTTTTTGACATTTTCGACGTCATGGTTTAGCATGTCGTTTTTTTGGACATTTTCGACTTCATAGTATAGCATGTCGTTTTTTTGGACATTTTCGACGTCATAGTATGGCATGTCTTTTTTTTGACATTTTCGACGTCGTTTTTGTGGACATTTTCGACGTCATAGTATAGCATGTCTTTTTTGGGACATTTTCGATGTCATACTATAGCATGTCGTTTTTTTGGACATTTTTGACGTCATAGTATGGCATGTCGTTTTTTTGGACATTTTCGACGTCATAGTATAGCATGTCGTTTTTTTGGACATTTTCGACGTCATAGTACAGCATGTCGTTTTTTGGACATTTTCGACGTCGTTTTTGTGGACATTTTCGACGTCATAGTATAGCATGTCTTTTTTGGGACATTTTCGATGTCATACTATAGCATGTCGTTTTTTTGGACATTTTCGACGTCATGGTTTAGCATGTCATTTTTTTGGACATTTTCGACGTCATAGTATAGCATGTTTTTTTTTTGGACATTTTCGACGTCATAGTATAGCATGTCGTTTTTTTGACATTTTCGACGTCATAGTATAGCATGTCGTTTTTTTGGACATTTTCAACGTCATACTATAGCATGTCTTTTTTTGGACATTTTCGACGTCATAGTATAGCATGTCGTTTTTTTTGACATTTTCGACGTCATGGTTTAGCATGTCGTTTTTTTGGACATTTTCGACGTCATAGTATAGCATGTCGTTTTTTTGGACATTTTCGACGTCATAGTATGGCATGTCTTTTTTTTGACATTTTCGACGTCGTTTTTGTGGACATTTTCGACGTCATAGTATAGCATGTCATTTTTGGGACATTTTCGATGTCATACTATAGCATGTCGTTTTTTTTGGACATTTTTGACGTCATAGTATGGCATGTCGTTTTTTTGGACATTTTTGACGTCATACTAGCATGTCGTTTTTTTGGACATTTTTGACGTCATAGTATGGCATGTCGTTTTTTTGGACATTTTTGACGTCATACTAGCATGTCGTTTTTTTGGACATTTTCGACGTCATACTATAGCATGTCATTTTTTTGGACATTTTCGACGTCATAGTATAGCATGTCGTTTTTTTGACATTTTCGACGTCATAGTATAGCATGTCGTTTTTTTTGGACATTTTCAACGTCATACTATAGCATGTCTTTTTTTGGACATTTTCGACGTCATAGTATAGCATGTCGTTTTTTTTGACATTTTCGACGTCATGGTTTAGCATGTCGTTTTTTTGGACATTTTCGACTTCATAGTATAGCATGTCGTTTTTTTGGACATTTTCGACGTCATAGTATGGCATGTCTTTTTTTTGACATTTTCGACGTCGTTTTTGTGGACATTTTCGACGTCATAGTATAGCATGTCTTTTTTGGGACATTTTCGATGTCATACTATAGCATGTCGTTTTTTTGGACATTTTTGACGTCATAGTATAGCATGTCGTTTTTTTGACATTTTCGACGTCATAGTATAGCATGTCGTTTTTTTTGGACATTTTCAACGTCATACTATAGCATGTCTTTTTTTGGACATTTTCGACGTCATAGTATAGCATGTCGTTTTTTTTGACATTTTCGACGTCATGGTTTAGCATGTCGTTTTTTTGGACATTTTCGACTTCATAGTATAGCATGTCGTTTTTTTGGACATTTTCGACGTCATAGTATGGCATGTCTTTTTTTTGACATTTTCGACGTCGTTTTTGTGGACATTTTCGACGTCATAGTATAGCATGTCTTTTTTGGGACATTTTCGATGTCATACTATAGCATGTCGTTTTTTTGGACATTTTTGACGTCATAGTATGGCATGTCGTTTTTTTGGACATTTTCGACGTCATAGTATAGCATGTCGTTTTTTTGGACATTTTCGACGTCATAGTACAGCATGTCGTTTTTTGGACATTTTCGACGTCGTTTTTGTGGACATTTTCGACGTCATAGTATAGCATGTCTTTTTTTGGACATTTTCGACGTCATAGTATAGCATGTCGTTTTTTTGACATTTTCGACGTCATAGTATAGCATGTCGTTTTTTTGGACATTTTCAACGTCATACTATAGCATGTCTTTTTTTGGACATTTTCGACGTCATAGTATAGCATGTCGTTTTTTTTGACATTTTCGACGTCATGGTTTAGCATGTCGTTTTTTTGGACATTTTCGACGTCATAGTATAGCATGTCGTTTTTTTGGACATTTTCGACGTCATAGTATGGCATGTCTTTTTTTTGACATTTTCGACGTCGTTTTTGTGGACATTTTCGACGTCATAGTATAGCATGTCATTTTTGGGACATTTTCGATGTCATACTATAGCATGTCGTTTTTTTGGACATTTTTGACGTCATAGTATGGCATGTCGTTTTTTTGGACATTTTTGACGTCATACTAGCATGTCGTTTTTTTGGACATTTTTGACGTCATAGTATGGCATGTCGTTTTTTTGGACATTTTTGACGTCATACTAGCATGTCGTTTTTTTGGACATTTTCGACGTCATACTATAGCATGTCATTTTTTTGGACATTTTCGACGTCATAGTATAGCATGTCGTTTTTTTGACATTTTCGACGTCATAGTATAGCATGTCGTTTTTTTTGGACATTTTCAACGTCATACTATAGCATGTCTTTTTTTGGACATTTTCGACGTCATAGTATAGCATGTCGTTTTTTTTGACATTTTCGACGTCATGGTTTAGCATGTCGTTTTTTTGGACATTTTCGACTTCATAGTATAGCATGTCGTTTTTTTGGACATTTTCGACGTCATAGTATGGCATGTCTTTTTTTTGACATTTTCGACGTCGTTTTTGTGGACATTTTCGACGTCATAGTATAGCATGTCTTTTTTGGGACATTTTCGATGTCATACTATAGCATGTCGTTTTTTTGGACATTTTTGACGTCATAGTATGGCATGTCGTTTTTTTGGACATTTTCGACGTCATAGTATAGCATGTCGTTTTTTTGGACATTTTCGACGTCATAGTACAGCATGTCGTTTTTTGGACATTTTCGACGTCGTTTTTGTGGACATTTTCGACGTCATAGTATAGCATGTCTTTTTTGGGACATTTTCGATGTCATACTATAGCATGTCGTTTTTTTGGACATTTTCGACGTCATGGTTTAGCATGTCATTTTTTTGGACATTTTCGACGTCATAGTATAGCATGTTTTTTTTTTGGACATTTTCGACGTCATAGTATAGCATGTCGTTTTTTTGACATTTTCGACGTCATAGTATAGCATGTCGTTTTTTTGGACATTTTCAACGTCATACTATAGCATGTCTTTTTTTGGACATTTTCGACGTCATAGTATAGCATGTCGTTTTTTTTGACATTTTCGACGTCATGGTTTAGCATGTCGTTTTTTTGGACATTTTCGACGTCATAGTATAGCATGTCGTTTTTTTGGACATTTTCGACGTCATAGTATGGCATGTCTTTTTTTTGACATTTTCGACGTCGTTTTTGTGGACATTTTCGACGTCATAGTATAGCATGTCATTTTTGGGACATTTTCGATGTCATACTATAGCATGTCGTTTTTTTGGACATTTTTGACGTCATAGTATGGCATGTCGTTTTTTTGGACATTTTTGACGTCATACTAGCATGTCGTTTTTTTGGACATTTTTGACGTCATAGTATGGCATGTCGTTTTTTTGGACATTTTTGACGTCATACTAGCATGTCGTTTTTTTGGACATTTTCGACGTCATACTATAGCATGTCATTTTTTTGGACATTTTCGACGTCATAGTATAGCATGTCGGTTTTTTGGACATTTTCGACGTCATAGTACAGCATGTCGTTTTTTGGACATTTTCGACGTCGTTTTTGTGGACATTTTCGACGTCATAGTATAGCATGTCTTTTTTGGGACATTTTCGATGTCATACTATAGCATGTCGTTTTTTTGGACATTTTCGACGTCATGGTTTAGCATGTCATTTTTTTGGACATTTTCGACGTCATAGTATAGCATGTTTTTTTTTTGGACATTTTCGACGTCATAGTATAGCATGTCGTTTTTTTGACATTTTCGACGTCATAGTATAGCATGTCGTTTTTTTGGACATTTTCAACGTCATTCTATAGCATGTCTTTTTTTGGACATTTTCGACGTCATAGTACAGCATGTCGTTTTTTTGGACATTTTCGACGTCATAGTATGGCATGTCGTTTTTTTGGACATTTTCGACGTCATACTAGCATGTCGTTTTTTTGGACATTTTCGACGTCATAGTACAGCATGTCGTTTTTTTGACATTTTCGACGTCATAGTATAGCATTTCGTTTTTTTGGACATTTTCAACATCATACTATAGCATGTCATTTTTTTGGACATTTTCGACGTCATAGTATAGCATGTCTTTTTTGGACATTTTCAACGTCATACTATAGCATGTCATTTTTTTGGACATTTTCGACGTCATAGTATAGCATGTCGGTTTTTTGGACATTTTCGACGTCATAGTACAGCATGTCGTTTTTTGGACATTTTCGACGTCGTTTTTGTGGACATTTTCGACGTCATAGTATAGCATGTCTTTTTTGGGACATTTTCGATGTCATACTATAGCATGTCGTTTTTTTGGACATTTTCGACGTCATGGTTTAGCATGTCATTTTTTTGGACATTTTCGACGTCATAGTATAGCATGTTTTTTTTTTGGACATTTTCGACGTCATAGTATAGCATGTCGTTTTTTTGACATTTTCAACGTCATAGTATAGCATGTCGTTTTTTTGGACATTTTCAACGTCATACTATAGCATGTCTTTTTTTGGACATTTTCGACGTCATAGTATAGCATGTCGTTTTTTTTGACATTTTCGACGTCATGGTTTAGCATGTCGTTTTTTTGGACATTTTCGACTTCATAGTATAGCATGTCGTTTTTTTGGACATTTTCGACGTCATAGTATGGCATGTCTTTTTTTTGACATTTTCGACGTCGTTTTTGTGGACATTTTCGACGTCATAGTATAGCATGTCTTTTTTGGGACATTTTCGATGTCATACTATAGCATGTCGTTTTTTTGGACATTTTTGACGTCATAGTATGGCATGTCGTTTTTTTGGACATTTTCGACGTCATAGTATAGCATGTCGTTTTTTTGGACATTTTCGACGTCATAGTACAGCATGTCGTTTTTTGGACATTTTCGACGTCGTTTTTGTGGACATTTTCGACGTCATAGTATAGCATGTCTTTTTTGGGACATTTTCGATGTCATACTATAGCATGTCGTTTTTTTGGACATTTTCGACGTCATGGTTTAGCATGTCATTTTTTTGGACATTTTCGACGTCATAGTATAGCATGTTTTTTTTTTGGACATTTTCGACGTCATAGTATAGCATGTCGTTTTTTTGACATTTTCGACGTCATAGTATAGCATGTCGTTTTTTTGGACATTTTCAACGTCATACTATAGCATGTCTTTTTTTGGACATTTTCGACGTCATAGTATAGCATGTCGTTTTTTTTGACATTTTCGACGTCATGGTTTAGCATGTCGTTTTTTTGGACATTTTCGACGTCATAGTATAGCATGTCGTTTTTTTGGACATTTTCGACGTCATAGTATGGCATGTCTTTTTTTTGACATTTTCGACGTCGTTTTTGTGGACATTTTCGACGTCATAGTATAGCATGTCATTTTTGGGACATTTTCGATGTCATACTATAGCATGTCGTTTTTTTGGACATTTTTGACGTCATAGTATGGCATGTCGTTTTTTTGGACATTTTTGACGTCATACTAGCATGTCGTTTTTTTGGACATTTTTGACGTCATAGTATGGCATGTCGTTTTTTTGGACATTTTTGACGTCATACTAGCATGTCGTTTTTTTGGACATTTTCGACGTCATACTATAGCATGTCATTTTTTTGGACATTTTCGACGTCATAGTATAGCATGTCGGTTTTTTGGACATTTTCGACGTCATAGTACAGCATGTCGTTTTTTGGACATTTTCGACGTCGTTTTTGTGGACATTTTCGACGTCATAGTATAGCATGTCTTTTTTGGGACATTTTCGATGTCATACTATAGCATGTCGTTTTTTTGGACATTTTCGACGTCATGGTTTAGCATGTCATTTTTTTGGACATTTTCGACGTCATAGTATAGCATGTTTTTTTTTTGGACATTTTCGACGTCATAGTATAGCATGTCGTTTTTTTGACATTTTCGACGTCATAGTATAGCATGTCGTTTTTTTGGACATTTTCAACGTCATTCTATAGCATGTCTTTTTTTGGACATTTTCAACGTCATAGTACAGCATGTCGTTTTTTTGGACATTTTCGACGTCATAGTATGGCATGTCGTTTTTTTGGACATTTTCGACGTCATACTAGCATGTCGTTTTTTTGGACATTTTCGACGTCATAGTACAGCATGTCGTTTTTTTGACATTTTCGACGTCATAGTATAGCATTTCGTTTTTTTGGACATTTTCAACATCATACTATAGCATGTCATTTTTTTGGACATTTTCGACGTCATAGTATAGCATGTCTTTTTTGGACATTTTCGACGTCATACTATAGCATGTCGTTTTTTTGGACATTTTCGACGTCATCCTATAGCATGTCGTTTTTTTGACATTTTCCAACGTCATAGTATAGCATGTCGTTTTTTTGACATTGTTGACGTCGTTTTTGTGGACATTTTCGACGTCATAGTATAGGATGTCTTTTTTTGGACATTTTCGACGTCATACTATAGCATGTCGTTTTTTTGGACATTTTCGACGTCATACTAGCATGTCGTTTTTTTGGACATTTTCGACGTCATAGTACAGCATGTCGTTTTTTTGACATTTTCGACGTCATAGTATAGCATTTCGTTTTTTTGGACATTTTCAACATCATACTATAGCATGTCATTTTTTTGGACATTTTCGACGTCATAGTATAGCATGTCGTTTTTTTGACATTTTCGACGTCATAGTATAGCATGTCGTTTTTTTGGACATTTTCAACGTCATTCTATAGCATGTCTTTTTTTGGACATTTTCGACGTCATAGTACAGCATGTCGTTTTTTTGGACATTTTCGACGTCATAGTATAGCATGTCGTTTTTTTGGACATTTTCGACGTCATAGTACAGCATGTCGTTTTTTTGGACATTTTCGACGTCATAGTATAGCATGTCTTTTTTGGACATTTTCGACGTCATACTATAGCATGTCGTTTTTTTGGACATTTTCGACGTCATCCTATAGCATGTCGTTTTTTTGACATTTTCCAACGTCATAGTATAGCATGTCGTTTTTTTGACATTGTTGACGTCGTTTTTGTGGACATTTTCGACGTCATAGTATAGGATGTCTTTTTTTGGACATTTTCGACGTCATACTATAGCATGTCGTTTTTTTGGACATTTTCGACGTCATACTATAGCATGTCGTTTTTTTGACATTTTCGACGTCATAGTATAGCATGTCCTTTTTTTGACATTGTTGACGTCATAGTATAGCATGTCGTTTTTTTGGACATTTTCGACGTCATAGTATAGCATGTCTTTTTTGGACATTTTCGACGTCATACTATAGCATGTCGTTTTTTTGGACATTTTCGACGTCATCCTATAGCATGTCGTTTTTTTGACATTTTCCAACGTCATAGTATAGCATGTCGTTTTTTTGACATTGTTGACGTCGTTTTTGTGGACATTTTCGACGTCATAGTATAGGATGTCTTTTTTTGGACATTTTCGACGTCATACTATAGCATGTCGTTTTTTTGGACATTTTCGACGTCATACTATAGCATGTCGTTTTTTTGACATTTTCGACGTCATAGTATAGCATGTCCTTTTTTTGACATTGTTGACGTCATAGTATAGCATGTCGTTTTTTTGGACATTTTCGACGTCATAGTATAGCATGTCGTTTTTTTGGACATTTTCGACGTCATAGTATAGCATGTCGTTTTTTTGGACATTTTCGACGTCATGGTTTAGCATGTCGTTTTTTGGACATTTTCGACGTCATAGTATAGCATGTCGTTTTTTTGGACATTTTCGACGTCATAGTATGGCATGTCTTTTTTTGGACATTTTCGACGTCGTTTTTGTGGACATTTTCGACGTAGTAGTATAGCATGTCGTTTTTTTGGACATTTTCGACGTCATGGTTTAGCATGTCATTTTTTTGGACATTTTCGACGTCATAGTATAGCATGTTTTTTTTTTGGACATTTTCGACGTCATAGTATAGCATGTCGTTTTTTTGACATTTTCGACGTCATAGTATAGCATGTCGTTTTTTTGGACATTTTCAACGTCATACTATAGCATGTCATTTTTTTGGACATTTTCGACGTCATAGTACAGCATGTCGTTTTTTTGGACATTTTCGACGTCATAGTATAGCATGTCGTTTTTTTGGACATTTTCGACGTCATAGTACAGCATGTCGTTTTTTTGGACATTTTCGACGTCATAGTATAGCATGTCTTTTTTTGGACATTTTCGACGTCATAGTATAGCATGTCGTTTTTTTGACATTTTCGACGTCATAGTATAGCATGTCGTTTTTTTGGACATTTTCAACGTCATACTATAGCATGTCATTTTTTTGGACATTTTCGACGTCATAGTATAGCATGTCGGTTTTTTGGACATTTTCGACGTCATAGTACAGCATGTCGTTTTTTGGACATTTTCGACGTCGTTTTTGTGGACATTTTCGACGTCATAGTATAGCATGTCTTTTTTGGGACATTTTCGATGTCATACTATAGCATGTCGTTTTTTTGGACATTTTCGACGTCATGGTTTAGCATGTCATTTTTTTGGACATTTTCGACGTCATAGTATAGCATGTTTTTTTTTTGGACATTTTTGACGTCATAGTATGGCATGTCGTTTTTTTGGACATTTTCGACGTCATACTAGCATGTCGTTTTTTTGGACATTTTCGACGTCATAGTATAGCATGTCGTTTTTTTGGACATTTTTGACGTCATAGTATGGCATGTCGTTTTTTTGGACATTTTCGACGTCATACTAGCATGTCGTTTTTTTGGACATTTTCGACGTCATAGTATAGCATGTCGTTTTTTTGGACATTTTCGACGTCATAGTATAGCATGTCGTTTTTTTGACATTTTCGACGTCATAGTATAGCATGTTGTTTTTTTGGACATTTTCGACGTCATAGTATAGCATGTCGTTTTTTTGGACATTTTCGACGTCATAGTATAGCATGTCGTTTTTTTTGACATTTTCGACGTCATGGTTTAGCATGTCGTTTTTTTGGACATTTTCGACGTCATAGTATAGCATGTTGTTTTTTTGGACATTTTCGACGTCATAGTATGGCATGTCTTTTTTTGGACATTTTCGACGTCGTTTTTGTGGACATTTTCAACGTCATACTAGCATGTCGTTTTTTTGGACATTTTTGACGTTATAGTATGGCATGTCGTTTTTTTGGACATTTTCGACGTCATACTAGCATGTCGTTTTTTTGGACATTTTCGACGTCATAGTACAGCATGTCGTTTTTTTGACATTTTCGACGTCATAGTATAGCATTTCGTTTTTTTGGACATTTTCAACATCATACTATAGCATGTCATTTTTTTGGACATTTTCGACGTCATAGTATAGCATGTCTTTTTTGGACATTTTCGACGTCATACTATAGCATGTCGTTTTTTTGGACATTTTCGACGTCATCCTATAGCATGTCGTTTTTTTGACATTTTCCAACGTCATAGTATAGCATGTCGTTTTTTTGACATTGTTGACGTCGTTTTTGTGGACATTTTCGACGTCATAGTATAGGATGTCTTTTTTTGGACATTTTCGACGTCATACTATAGCATGTCGTTTTTTTGGACATTTTCGACGTCATACTATAGCATGTCGTTTTTTTGACATTTTCGACGTCATAGTATAGCATGTCCTTTTTTTGACATTGTTGACGTCATAGTATAGCATGTCGTTTTTTTGGACATTTTCGACGTCATAGTATAGCATGTCGTTTTTTTGGACATTTTCGACGTCATAGTATAGCATGTCGTTTTTTTGGACATTTTCGACGTCATAGTATAGCATGTCGTTTTTTTGGACATTTTCGACGTCATGGTTTAGCATGTCGTTTTTTGGACATTTTCGACGTCATAGTATAGCATGTCGTTTTTTTGGACATTTTCGACGTCATAGTATGGCATGTCTTTTTTTGGACATTTTCGACGTCGTTTTTGTGGACATTTTCGACGTAGTAGTATAGCATGTCGTTTTTTCGACATTTTCGACGTCATGGTTTAGCATGTCATTTTTTTGGACATTTTCGACGTCATAGTATAGCATGTTTTTTTTTTGGACATTTTCGACGTCATAGTATAGCATGTCGTTTTTTTGACATTTTCGACGTCATAGTATAGCATGTCGTTTTTTTGGACATTTTCAACGTCATACTATAGCATGTCATTTTTTTGGACATTTTCGACGTCATAGTACAGCATGTCGTTTTTTTGGACATTTTCGACGTCATAGTATAGCATGTCGTTTTTTTGGACATTTTCGACGTCATAGTATAGCATGTCTTTTTTTGGACATTTTCGAAGTCATACTATAGCATGTCGTTTTTTTGGACATTTTCGACGTCATACTATAGCATGTCGTTTTTTTGACATTTTCCAACGTCATAGTATAGCATGTCGTTTTTTTGACATTGTTGACGTCGTTTTTGTGGACATTTTCGACGTCATAGTATAGGATGTCTTTTTTTGGACATTTTCGACGTCATACTATAGCATGTCGTTTTTTTGGACATTTTCGACGTCATACTATAGCATGTCGTTTTTTTGACATTTTCGACGTCATAGTATAGCATGTCCTTTTTTTGACATTTTCGACGTCATAGTATAGAATGTCGTTTTTTGGACATTTTCGACGTCATAGTATAGCATGTCGTTTTTTTGGACATTTTCGACGTCATAGTATAGCATGTCGTTTTTTTGGACATTTTCGACGTCATAGTATAGCATGTCGTTTTTTTTGACATTTTCGACGTCATGGTTTAGCATGTCGTTTTTTTGGACATTTTCGACGTCATAGTATAGCATGTCGTTTTTTTGGACATTTTCGACGTCATAGTATGGCATGTCTTTTTTTTGACATTTTCGACGTCGTTTTTGTGGACATTTTCGACGTCATAGTATAGCATGTCTTTTTTGGGACATTTTCGATGTCATACTATAGCATGTCGTTTTTTTGGACATTTTTGACGTCATAGTATGGCATGTCGTTTTTTTGGACATTTTTGACGTCATACTAGCATGTCGTTTTTTTGGACATTTTCGACGTCATAGTATAGCATGTCGTTTTTTTGGACATTTTTGACGTCATAGTATGGCATGTCGTTTTTTTGGACATTTTCGACGTCATACTAGCATGTCGTTTTTTTGGACATTTTCGACGTCATAGTATAGCATGTCGTTTTTTTGGACATTTTCGACGTCATAGTATAGCATGTCGTTTTTTTGACATTTTCGACGTCATAGTATAGCATGTCGTTTTTTTGGACATTTTCAACGTCATACTATAGCATGTCATTTTTTTGGACATTTTCGACGTCATAGTATAGCATGTCGTTTTTTTGGACATTTTCGACGTCATAGTACAGCATGTCGTTTTTTGGACATTTTCGACGTCGTTTTTGTGGACATTTTCGACGTCATAGTATAGCATGTCTTTTTTGGGACATTTTCGATGTCATACTATAGCATGTCGTTTTTTTGGACATTTTCGACGTCATGGTTTAGCATGTCATTTTTTTGGACATTTTCGACGTCATAGTATAGCATGTTTTTTTTTTGGACATTTTCGACGTCATAGTATAGCATGTCGTTTTTTTGACATTTTCGACGTCATAGTATAGCATGTCGTTTTTTTGGACATTTTCAACGTCATACTATAGCATGTCTTTTTTTGGACATTTTCGACGTCATAGTATAGCATGTCGTTTTTTTTGACATTTTCGACGTCATGGTTTAGCATGTCGTTTTTTTCGACATTTTCGACGTCATAGTATAGCATGTCGTTTTTCTGGACATTTTCGACGTCATAGTATGGCATGTCTTTTTTTTGACATTTTCGACGTCGTTTTTGTGGACATTTTCGACGTCATAGTATAGCATGTCTTTTTTGGGACATTTTCGATGTCATACTATAGCATGTCGTTTTTTTGGACATTTTTGACGTCATAGTATGGCATGTCGTTTTTTTGGACATTTTTGACGTCATACTAGCATGTCGTTTTTTTGGACATTTTCGACGTCATAGTATAGCATGTCGTTTTTTTGGACATTTTTGACGTCATAGTATGGCATGTCGTTTTTTTGGACATTTTCGACGTCATACTAGCATGTCGTTTTTTTGGACATTTTCGACGTCATAGTATAGCATGTCGTTTTTTTGGACATTTTCGACGTCATAGTATAGCATGTCGTTTTTTGACATTTTCGACGTCATAGTATAGCATGTCGTTTTTTTGGACATTTTCAACGTCATACTATAGCATGTCATTTTTTTGGACATTTTCGACGTCATAGTATAGCATGTCGGTTTTTTGGACATTTTCGACGTCATAGTACAGCATGTCGTTTTTTGGACATTTTCGACGTCGTTTTTGTGGACATTTTCGACGTCATAGTATAGCATGTCTTTTTTGGGACATTTTCGATGTCATACTATAGCATGTCGTTTTTTTGGACATTTCGACGTCATGGTTTAGCATGTCATTTTTTTGGACATTTTCGACGTCATAGTATAGCATGTTTTTTTTTTGGACATTTTCGACGTCATAGTATAGCATGTCGTTTTTTTGACATTTTCGACGTCATAGTATAGCATGTCGTTTTTTTGGACATTTTCAACGTCATTCTATAGCATGTCTTTTTTTGGACATTTTCGACGTCATAGTACAGCATGTCGTTTTTTTGGACATTTTCGACGTCATAGTATAGCATGTCGTTTTTTTGGACATTTTCGACGTCATAGTACAGCATGTCGTTTTTTTGGACATTTTCGACGTCATAGTATAGCATGTCTTTTTTGGACATTTTCGACGTCATACTATAGCATGTCGTTTTTTTGGACATTTTCGACGTCATCCTATAGCATGTCGTTTTTTTGACATTTTCCAACGTCATAGTATAGCATGTCGTTTTTTTGACATTGTTGACGTCGTTTTTGTGGACATTTTCGACGTCATAGTATAGGATGTCTTTTTTTGGACATTTTCGACGTCATACTATAGCATGTCGTTTTTTTGGACATTTTCGACGTCATACTATAGCATGTCGTTTTTTTGACATTTTCGACGTCATAGTATAGCATGTCCTTTTTTTGACATTGTTGACGTCATAGTATAGCATGTCGTTTTTTTGGACATTTTCGACGTCATAGTATAGCATGTCTTTTTTGGACATTTTCGACGTCATACTATAGCATGTCGTTTTTTTGGACATTTTCGACGTCATCCTATAGCATGTCGTTTTTTTGACATTTTCCAACGTCATAGTATAGCATGTCGTTTTTTTGACATTGTTGACGTCGTTTTTGTGGACATTTTCGACGTCATAGTATAGGATGTCTTTTTTTGGACATTTTCGACGTCATACTATAGCATGTCGTTTTTTTGGACATTTTCGACGTCATACTATAGCATGTCGTTTTTTTGACATTTTCGACGTCATAGTATAGCATGTCCTTTTTTTGACATTGTTGACGTCATAGTATAGCATGTCGTTTTTTTGGACATTTTCGACGTCATAGTATAGCATGTCGTTTTTTTGGACATTTTCGACGTCATAGTATAGCATGTCGTTTTTTTGGACATTTTCGACGTCATGGTTTAGCATGTCGTTTTTTGGACATTTTCGACGTCATAGTATAGCATGTCGTTTTTTTGGACATTTTCGACGTCATAGTATGGCATGTCTTTTTTTGGACATTTTCGACGTCGTTTTTGTGGACATTTTCGACGTCATAGTATAGCATGTCGTTTTTTTGGACATTTTCGACGTCATCCTATAGCATGTCGTTTTTTTGACATTTTCCAACGTCATAGTATAGCATGTCGTTTTTTTGACATTGTTGACGTCGTTTTTGTGGACATTTTCGACGTCATAGTATAGGATGTCTTTTTTTGGACATTTTCGACGTCATACTATAGCATGTCGTTTTTTTGGACATTTTCGACGTCATACTATAGCATGTCGTTTTTTTGACATTTTCGACGTCATAGTATAGCATGTCCTTTTTTTGACATTGTTGACGTCATAGTATAGCATGTCGTTTTTTTGGACATTTTCGACGTCATAGTATAGCATGTCGTTTTTTTGGACATTTTCGACGTCATAGTATAGCATGTCGTTTTTTTGGACATTTTCGACGTCATGGTTTAGCATGTCGTTTTTTGGACATTTTCGACGTCATAGTATAGCATGTCGTTTTTTTGGACATTTTCGACGTCATAGTATGGCATGTCTTTTTTTGGACATTTTCGACGTCGTTTTTGTGGACATTTTCGACGTAGTAGTATAGCATGTCGTTTTTTTGGACATTTTCGACGTCATGGTTTAGCATGTCATTTTTTTGGACATTTTCGACGTCATAGTATAGCATGTTTTTTTTTTGGACATTTTCGACGTCATAGTATAGCATGTCGTTTTTTTGACATTTTCGACGTCATAGTATAGCATGTCGTTTTTTTGGACATTTTCAACGTCATACTATAGCATGTCATTTTTTTGGACATTTTCGACGTCATAGTACAGCATGTCGTTTTTTTGGACATTTTCGACGTCATAGTATAGCATGTCGTTTTTTTGGACATTTTCGACGTCATAGTACAGCATGTCGTTTTTTTGGACATTTTCGACATCATAGTATAGCATGTCTTTTTTTGGACATTTTCGACGTCATAGTATAGCATGTCGTTTTTTTGACATTTTCGACGTCATAGTATAGCATGTCGTTTTTTTGGACATTTTCAACGTCATACTATAGCATGTCATTTTTTTGGACATTTTCGACGTCATAGTATAGCATGTCGGTTTTTTGGACATTTTCGACGTCATAGTACAGCATGTCGTTTTTTGGACATTTTCGACGTCGTTTTTGTGGACATTTTCGACGTCATAGTATAGCATGTCTTTTTTGGGACATTTTCGATGTCATACTATAGCATGTCGTTTTTTTGGACATTTTCGACGTCATGGTTTAGCATGTCATTTTTTTGGACATTTTCGACGTCATAGTATAGCATGTCGTTTTTTGGACATTTTCGACGTCATAGTACAGCATGTCGTTTTTTTGGACATTTTCGACGTCATAGTATAGCATGTCTTTTTTGGACATTTTCGACGTCATACTATAGCATGTCGTTTTTTTGGACATTTTCGACGTCATCCTATAGCATGTCGTTTTTTTGACATTTTCCAACGTCATAGTATAGCATGTCGTTTTTTTGACATTTTCGACGTCATAGTATAGAATGTCGTTTTTTGGACATTTTCGACGTCATAGTATAGCATGTCGTTTTTTTGGACATTTTCGACGTCATACTATAGCATGTCGTTTTTTTGACATTTTCGACGTCATAGTATAGAATGTCGTTTTTTGGACATTTTCGACGTCATAGTATAGCATGTCGTTTTTTTGGACATTTTCGACGTCATAGTATAGCATGTCTTTTTTGGACATTTTCGACGTCATACTATAGCATGTCGTTTTTTTGGACATTTTCGACGTCATAGTATAGCATGTCGTTTTTTGGACATTTTCGACGTCATAGTACAGCATGTCGTTTTTTTGGACATTTTCGACGTCATAGTATAGCATGTCTTTTTTGGACATTTTCGACGTCATACTATAGCATGTCGTTTTTTTGGACATTTTCGACGTCATCCTATAGCATGTCGTTTTTTTGACATTTTCCAACGTCATAGTATAGCATGTCGTTTTTTTGACATTGTTGACGTCGTTTTTGTGGACATTTTCGACGTCATAGTATAGGATGTCTTTTTTTGGACATTTTCGACGTCATACTATAGCATGTCGTTTTTTTGGACATTTTCGACGTCATACTATAGCATGTCGTTTTTTTGACATTTTCGACGTCATAGTATAGCATGTCCTTTTTTTGACATTGTTGACGTCATAGTATAGCATGTCGTTTTTTTGGACATTTTCGACGTCATAGTATAGCATGTCGTTTTTTTGGACATTTTCGACGTCATAGTATAGCATGTCGTTTTTTTGGACATTTTCGACGTCATGGTTTAGCATGTCGTTTTTTGGACATTTTCGACGTCATAGTATAGCATGTCGTTTTTTTGGACATTTTCGACGTCATAGTATGGCATGTCTTTTTTTGGACATTTTCGACGTCGTTTTTGTGGACATTTTCGACGTAGTAGTATAGCATGTCGTTTTTTTGGACATTTTCGACGTCATGGTTTAGCATGTCATTTTTTTGGACATTTTCGACGTCATAGTATAGCATGTTTTTTTTTTGGACATTTTCGACGTCATAGTATAGCATGTCGTTTTTTTGACATTTTCGACGTCATAGTATAGCATGTCGTTTTTTTGGACATTTTCAACGTCATACTATAGCATGTCATTTTTTTGGACATTTTCGACGTCATAGTACAGCATGTCGTTTTTTTGGACATTTTCGACGTCATAGTATAGCATGTCGTTTTTTTTGGACATTTTCGACGTCATAGTACAGCATGTCGTTTTTTTGGACATTTTCGACGTCATAGTATAGCATGTCTTTTTTTGGACATTTTCGACGTCATACTATAGCATGTCGTTTTTTTGACATTTTCCAACGTCATAGTATAGCATGTCGTTTTTTTGACATTGTTGACGTCGTTTTTGTGGACATTTTCGACGTCATAGTATAGGATGTCTTTTTTTGGACATTTTCGACGTCATGGTTTAGCATGTCATTTTTTTGGACATTTTCGACGTCATAGTATAGCATGTTTTTTTTTTGGACATTTTCGACGTCATAGTATAGCATGTCGTTTTTTTGACATTTTCGACGTCATAGTATAGCATGTCGTTTTTTTGGACATTTTCAACGTCATACTATAGCATGTCATTTTTTTGGACATTTTCGACGTCATAGTACAGCATGTCGTTTTTTTGGACATTTTCGACGTCATACTATAGCATGTCGTTTTTTTTGACATTTTCGACGTCATAGTATAGAATGTCGTTTTTTGGACATTTTCGACGTCATAGTATAGCATGTCGTTTTTTTGGACATTTTCGACGTCATACTATAGCATGTCCTTTTTTTGACATTTTCGACGTCATAGTATAGAATGTCCTTTTTTTGACATTGTTGACGTCATAGTATAGCATGTCGTTTTTTTGGACATTTTCGACGTCATAGTATAGCATGTCGTTTTTTTGGACATTTTCGACGTCATAGTATAGCATGTCGTTTTTTTGGACATTTTCGACGTCATGGTTTAGCATGTCGTTTTTTGGACATTTTCGACGTCATAGTATAGCATGTCGTTTTTTTGGACATTTTCGACGTCATAGTATGGCATGTCTTTTTTTGGACATTTTCGACGTCGTTTTTGTGGACATTTTCGACGTAGTAGTATAGCATGTCGTTTTTTTGGACATTTTCGACGTCATGGTTTAGCATGTCATTTTTTTGGACATTTTCGACGTCATAGTATAGCATGTTTTTTTTTTGGACATTTTCGACGTCATAGTATAGCATGTCGTTTTTTTTGACATTTTCGACGTCATAGTATAGCATGTCGTTTTTTTGGACATTTTCAACGTCATACTATAGCATGTCATTTTTTTGGACATTTTCGACGTCATAGTACAGCATGTCGTTTTTTTGGACATTTTCGACGTCATAGTATAGCATGTCGTTTTTTTGGACATTTTCGACGTCATAGTACAGCATGTCGTTTTTTTGGACATTTTCGACGTCATAGTATAGCATGTCTTTTTTTGGACATTTTCGACGTCATACTATAGCATGTCGTTTTTTTGACATTTTCCAACGTCATAGTATAGCATGTCGTTTTTTTGACATTGTTGACGTCGTTTTTGTGGACATTTTCGACGTCATAGTATAGGATGTCTTTTTTTGGACATTTTCGACGTCATACTATAGCATGTCGTTTTTTTGGACATTTTCGACGTCATACTATAGCATGTCGTTTTTTTGACATTTTCGACGTCATAGTATAGAATGTCGTTTTTTGGACATTTTCGACGTCATAGTATAGCATGTCGTTTTTTTGGACATTTTCGACGTCATCCTATAGCATGTCGTTTTTTTGACATTTTCCAACGTCATAGTATAGCATGTCGTTTTTTTGACATTGTTGACGTCGTTTTTGTGGACATTTTCGACGTCATAGTATAGGATGTCTTTTTTTGGACATTTTCGACGTCATACTATAGCATGTCGTTTTTTTGGACATTTTCGACGTCATACTATAGCATGTCGTTTTTTTGACATTTTCGACGTCATAGTATAGCATGTCCTTTTTTTGACATTGTTGACGTCATAGTATAGCATGTCGTTTTTTTGGACATTTTCGACGTCATAGTATAGCATGTCGTTTTTTTGGACATTTTCGACGTCATAGTATAGCATGTCGTTTTTTTGGACATTTTCGACGTCATGGTTTAGCATGTCGTTTTTTGGACATTTTCGACGTCATAGTATAGCATGTCGTTTTTTTGGACATTTTCGACGTCATAGTATGGCATGTCTTTTTTTGGACATTTTCGACGTCGTTTTTGTGGACATTTTCGACGTAGTAGTATAGCATGTCGTTTTTTTGGACATTTTCGACGTCATGGTTTAGCATGTCATTTTTTTGGACATTTTCGACGTCATAGTATAGCATGTTTTTTTTTGGACATTTTCGACGTCATAGTATAGCATGTCGTTTTTTTGACATTTTCGACGTCATAGTATAGCATGTCGTTTTTTTGGACATTTTCAACGTCATACTATAGCATGTCATTTTTTTGGACATTTTCGACGTCATAGTACAGCATGTCGTTTTTTTGGACATTTTCGACGTCATAGTATAGCATGTCGTTTTTTTGGACATTTTCGACGTCATAGTACAGCATGTCGTTTTTTTGGACATTTTCGACGTCATAGTATAGCATGTCTTTTTTTGGACATTTTCGACGTCATAGTATAGCATGTCGTTTTTTTGACATTTTCGACGTCATAGTATAGCATGTCGTTTTTTTGGACATTTTCAACGTCATACTATAGCATGTCATTTTTTTGGACATTTTCGACGTCATAGTATAGCATGTCGGTTTTTTGGACATTTTCGACGTCATAGTACAGCATGTCGTTTTTTGGACATTTTCGACGTCGTTTTTGTGGACATTTTCGACGTCATAGTATAGCATGTCTTTTTTGGGACATTTTCGATGTCATACTATAGCATGTCGTTTTTTTGGACATTTTCGACGTCATGGTTTAGCATGTCATTTTTTTGGACATTTTCGACGTCATAGTATAGCATGTTTTTTTTTTGGACATTTTCGACGTCATAGTATAGCATGTCGTTTTTTTGACATTTTCGACGTCATAGTATAGCATGTCGTTTTTTTGGACATTTTCAACGTCATTCTATAGCATGTCTTTTTTTGGACATTTTCGACGTCATAGTACAGCATGTCGTTTTTTTGGACATTTTCGACGTCATAGTATAGCATGTCGTTTTTTTGGACATTTTCGACGTCATAGTACAGCATGTCGTTTTTTTGGACATTTTCGACGTCATAGTATAGCATGTCTTTTTTGGACATTTTCGACGTCATACTATAGCATGTCGTTTTTTTGGACATTTTCGACGTCATCCTATAGCATGTCGTTTTTTTGACATTTTCCAACGTCATAGTATAGCATGTCGTTTTTTTGACATTGTTGACGTCGTTTTTGTGGACATTTTGGACGTCATAGTATAGGATGTCTTTTTTTGGACATTTTCGACGTCATACTATAGCATGTCGTTTTTTTGGACATTTTCGACGTCATACTATAGCATGTCGTTTTTTTGACATTTTCGACGTCATAGTATAGCATGTCCTTTTTTTGACATTGTTGACGTCATAGTATAGCATGTCGTTTTTTTGGACATTTTCGACGTCATAGTATAGCATGTCTTTTTTGGACATTTTCGACGTCATACTATAGCATGTCGTTTTTTTGGACATTTTCGACGTCATCCTATAGCATGTCGTTTTTTTGACATTTTCCAACGTCATAGTATAGCATGTCGTTTTTTTGACATTTTCGACGTCATAGTATAGCATGTCGTTTTTTTTGGACATTTTCGACGTCATAGTATGGCATGTCTTTTTTTGGACATTTTCGACGTCGTTTTTGTGGACATTTTCGACGTAGTAGTATAGCATGTCGTTTTTTTGGACATTTTCGACGTCATGGTTTAGCATGTCATTTTTTTGGACATTTTCGACGTCATAGTATAGCATGTTTTTTTTTTGGACATTTTCGACGTCATAGTATAGCATGTCGTTTTTTTGACATTTTCGACGTCATAGTATAGCATGTCGTTTTTTTGGACATTTTCAACGTCATACTATAGCATGTCATTTTTTTGGACATTTTCGACGTCATAGTACAGCATGTCGTTTTTTTGGACATTTTCGACGTCATAGTATAGCATGTCGTTTTTTTGGACATTTTCGACGTCATAGTACAGCATGTCGTTTTTTTGGACATTTTCGACGTCATAGTATAGCATGTCTTTTTTTGGACATTTTCGACGTCATAGTATAGCATGTCGTTTTTTTGACATTTTCGACGTCATAGTATAGCATGTCGTTTTTTTGGACATTTTCAACGTCATACTATAGCATGTCATTTTTTTGGACATTTTCGACGTCATAGTATAGCATGTCGGTTTTTTGGACATTTTCGACGTCATAGTACAGCATGTCGTTTTTTGGACATTTTCGACGTCGTTTTTGTGGACATTTTCGACGTCATAGTATAGCATGTCTTTTTTGGGACATTTTCGATGTCATACTATAGCATGTCGTTTTTTTGGACATTTTCGACGTCATGGTTTAGCATGTCATTTTTTTGGACATTTTCGACGTCATAGTATAGCATGTTTTTTTTTTGGACATTTTCGACGTCATAGTATAGCATGTCGTTTTTTTGACATTTTCGACGTCATAGTATAGCATGTCGTTTTTTTGGACATTTTCAACGTCATACTATAGCATGTCATTTTTTTGGACATTTTCGACGTCATAGTATAGCATGTCGGTTTTTTGGACATTTTCGACGTCATAGTACAGCATGTCGTTTTTTGGACATTTTCGACGTCGTTTTTGTGGACATTTTCGACGTCATAGTATAGCATGTCTTTTTTGGGACATTTTCGATGTCATACTATAGCATGTCGTTTTTTTGGACATTTTCGACGTCATGGTTTAGCATGTCATTTTTTTGGACATTTTCGACGTCATAGTATAGCATGTTTTTTTTTTGGACATTTTCGACGTCATAGTATAGCATGTCGTTTTTTTGACATTTTCGACGTCATAGTATAGCATGTCGTTTTTTTGGACATTTTCGACGTCATAGTACAGCATGTCGTTTTTTTGGACATTTTCGACGTCATAGTATAGCATGTCGTTTTTTTGGACATTTTCGACGTCATAGTACAGCATGTCGTTTTTTTGGACATTTTCGACGTCATAGTATAGCATGTCTTTTTTTGGACATTTTCGACGTCATAGTATAGCATGTCGTTTTTTTGACATTTTCGACGTCATAGTATAGCATGTCGTTTTTTTGGACATTTTCAACGTCATACTATAGCATGTCATTTTTTTGGACATTTTCGACGTCATAGTATAGCATGTCGGTTTTTTGGACATTTTCGACGTCATAGTACAGCATGTCGTTTTTTGGACATTTTCGACGTCGTTTTTGTGGACATTTTCGACGTCATAGTATAGCATGTCTTTTTTGGGACATTTTCGATGTCATACTATAGCATGTCGTTTTTTTGGACATTTTCGACGTCATGGTTTAGCATGTCATTTTTTTGGACATTTTCGACGTCATAGTATAGCATGTTTTTTTTTTGGACATTTTCGACGTCATAGTATAGCATGTCGTTTTTTTGACATTTTCGACGTCATAGTATAGCATGTCGTTTTTTTGGACATTTTCAACGTCATTCTATAGCATGTCTTTTTTTGGACATTTTCGACGTCATAGTACAGCATGTCGTTTTTTTGGACATTTTCGACGTCATAGTATAGCATGTCGTTTTTTTGGACATTTTCGACGTCATAGTACAGCATGTCGTTTTTTTGGACATTTTCGACGTCATAGTATAGCATGTCTTTTTTGGACATTTTCGACGTCATACTATAGCATGTCGTTTTTTTGGACATTTTCGACGTCATCCTATAGCATGTCGTTTTTTTGACATTTTCCAACGTCATAGTATAGCATGTCGTTTTTTTGACATTGTTGACGTCGTTTTTGTGGACATTTTGGACGTCATAGTATAGGATGTCTTTTTTTGGACATTTTCGACGTCATACTATAGCATGTCGTTTTTTTGGACATTTTCGACGTCATACTATAGCATGTCGTTTTTTTGACATTTTCGACGTCATAGTATAGCATGTCCTTTTTTTGACATTGTTGACGTCATAGTATAGCATGTCGTTTTTTTGGACATTTTCGACGTCATAGTATAGCATGTCTTTTTTGGACATTTTCGACGTCATACTATAGCATGTCGTTTTTTTGGACATTTTCGACGTCATCCTATAGCATGTCGTTTTTTTGACATTTTCCAACGTCATAGTATAGCATGTCGTTTTTTTGACATTGTTGACGTCGTTTTTGTGGACATTTTCGACGTCATAGTATAGGATGTCTTTTTTTGGACATTTTCGACGTCATACTATAGCATGTCGTTTTTTTGGACATTTTCGACGTCATACTATAGCATGTCGTTTTTTTGGACATTTTCGACGTCATGGTTTAGCATGTCGTTTTTTGGACATTTTCGACGTCATAGTATAGCATGTCGTTTTTTTGGACATTTTCGACGTCATAGTATGGCATGTCTTTTTTTGGACATTTTCGACGTCGTTTTTGTGGACATTTTCGACGTAGTAGTATAGCATGTCGTTTTTTTGGACATTTTCGACGTCATGGTTTAGCATGTCATTTTTTTGGACATTTTCGACGTCATAGTATAGCATGTTTTTTTTTTGGACATTTTCGACGTCATAGTATAGCATGTCGTTTTTTTGACATTTTCGACGTCATAGTATAGCATGTCGTTTTTTTGGACATTTTCAACGTCATACTATAGCATGTCATTTTTTTGGACATTTTCGACGTCATAGTACAGCATGTCGTTTTTTTGGACATTTTCGACGTCATACTATAGCATGTCGTTTTTTTGACATTTTCGACGTCATAGTATAGAATGTCGTTTTTTGGACATTTTCGACGTCATAGTATAGCATGTCGTTTTTTTGGACATTTTCGACGTCATACTATAGCATGTCGTTTTTTTGACATTTTCGACGTCATAGTATAGAATGTCGTTTTTTGGACATTTTCGACGTCATAGTATAGCATGTCGTTTTTTTGGACATTTTCGACGTCATAGTATAGCATGTCTTTTTTGGACATTTTCGACGTCATACTATAGCATGTCGTTTTTTTGGACATTTTCGACGTCATAGTATAGCATGTCGTTTTTTGGACATTTTCGACGTCATAGTACAGCATGTCGTTTTTTTGGACATTTTCGACGTCATAGTATAGCATGTCTTTTTTGGACATTTTCGACGTCATACTATAGCATGTCGTTTTTTTGGACATTTTCGACGTCATCCTATAGCATGTCGTTTTTTTGACATTTTCCAACGTCATAGTATAGCATGTCGTTTTTTTGACATTGTTGACGTCGTTTTTGTGGACATTTTCGACGTCATAGTATAGGATGTCTTTTTTTGGACATTTTCGACGTCATACTATAGCATGTCGTTTTTTTGGACATTTTCGACGTCATACTATAGCATGTCGTTTTTTTGACATTTTCGACGTCATAGTATAGCATGTCCTTTTTTTGACATTGTTGACGTCATAGTATAGCATGTCGTTTTTTTGGACATTTTCGACGTCATAGTATAGCATGTCGTTTTTTTGGACATTTTCGACGTCATAGTATAGCATGTCGTTTTTTTGGACATTTTCGACGTCATGGTTTAGCATGTAGTTTTTTGGACATTTTCGACGTCATAGTATAGCATGTCGTTTTTTTGGACATTTTCGACGTCATAGTATGGCATGTCTTTTTTTGGACATTTTCGACGTCGTTTTTGTGGACATTTTCGACGTAGTAGTATAGCATGTCGTTTTTTTGGACATTTTCGACGTCATGGTTTAGCATGTCATTTTTTTGGACATTTTCGACGTCATAGTATAGCATGTTTGTTTTTTGGACATTTTCGACGTCATAGTATAGCATGTCGTTTTTTTGACATTTTCGACGTCATAGTATAGCATGTCGTTTTTTTGGACATTTTCAACGTCATACTATAGCATGTCATTTTTTTGGACATTTTCGACGTCATAGTACAGCATGTCGTTTTTTTGGACATTTTCGACGTCATAGTATAGCATGTCGTTTTTTTGGACATTTTCGACGTCATAGTACAGCATGTCGTTTTTTTGGACATTTTCGACGTCATAGTATAGCATGTCTTTTTTTGGACATTTTCGACGTCATACTATAGCATGTCGTTTTTTTGACATTTTCCAACGTCATAGTATAGCATGTCGTTTTTTTGACATTGTTGACGTCGTTTTTGTGGACATTTTCGACGTCATAGTATAGGATGTCTTTTTTTGGACATTTTCGACGTCATACTATAGCATGTCGTTTTTTTGGACATTTTCGACGTCATACTATAGCATGTCGTTTTTTTGACATTTTCGACGTCATAGTATAGAATGTCGTTTTTTGGACATTTTCGACGTCATAGTATAGCATGTCGTTTTTTTGGACATTTTCGACGTCATAGTATAGCATGTCGTTTTTTTGGACATTTTCGACGTCATACTATAGCATGTCGTTTTTTTGACATTTTCGACGTCATAGTATAGAATGTCGTTTTTTGGACATTTTCGACGTCATAGTATAGCATGTCGTTTTTTTGGACATTTTCGACGTCATAGTATGGCATGTCTTTTTTTGGACATTTTCGACGTCGTTTTTGTGGACATTTTCGACGTCATAGTATGGCATGTCGTTTTTTTGGACATTTTTGACGTCATACTAGCATGTCGTTTTTTTGGACATTTTTGACGTCATAGTATGGCATGTCGTTTTTTTGGACATTTTTGACGTCATACTAGCATGTCGTTTTTTTGGACATTTTCGACGTCATAGTATAGCATGTCGTTTTTTTGGACATTTTCGACGTCATAGTATAGCATGTCGTTTTTTTGACATTTTCGACGTCATAGTATAGCATGTCGTTTTTTTGGACATTTTCAACGTCATACTATAGCATGTCATTTTTTTGGACATTTTCGACGTCATAGTATAGCATGTCGGTTTTTTGGACATTTTCGACGTCATAGTACAGCATGTCGTCTTTTGGACATTTTCGACGTCGTTTTTGTGGACATTTTCGACGTCATAGTATAGCATGTCTTTTTTGGGACATTTTCGATGTCATACTATAGCATGTCATTTTTTGGACATTTTCGACATCATAGTATAGCATGTCGTTTTTTTGGACATTTTTGACGTCATAGTATGGCATGTCGTTTTTTTGGACATTTTCGACGTCATACTAGCATGTCGTTTTTTTGGACATTTTCGACGTCATAGTATAGCATGTCGTTTTTTTGGACATTTTTGACGTCATAGTATGGCATGTCGTTTTTTTGGACATTTTCGACGTCATACTAGCATGTCGTTTTTTTGGACATTTTCGACGTCATAGTATAGCATGTCGTTTTTTTGGACATTTTCGACGTCATAGTATAGCATGTCGTTTTTTTGACATTTTCGACGTCATAGTATAGCATGTCGTTTTTTTGACATTTTCCAACGTCATAGTATAGCATGTCGTTTTTTTGACATTGTTGACGTCGTTTTTGTGGACATTTTCGACGTCATAGTATAGGATGTCTTTTTTTGGACATTTTCGACGTCATACTATAGCATGTCGTTTTTTTGGACATTTTCGACGTCATACTATAGCATGTCGTTTTTTTGACATTTTCGACGTCATAGTATAGCATGTCCTTTTTTTGACATTGTTGACGTCATAGTATAGCATGTTGTTTTTTTGGACATTTTCGACGTCATAGTATAGCATGTCGTTTTTTTGGACATTTTCGACGTCATAGTATAGCATGTCGTTTTTTTTGACATTTTCGACGTCATGGTTTAGCATGTCGTTTTTTTGGACATTTTCGACGTCATAGTATAGCATGTTGTTTTTTTGGACATTTTCGACGTCATAGTATGGCATGTCTTTTTTTGGACATTTTCGACGTCGTTTTTGTGGACATTTTCAACGTCATACTAGCATGTCGTTTTTTTGGACATTTTTGACGTCATAGTATGGCATGTCGTTTTTTTGGACATTTTCGACGTCATACTAGCATGTCGTTTTTTTGGACATTTTCGACGTCATAGTACAGCATGTCGTTTTTTTGACATTTTCGACGTCATAGTATAGCATTTCGTTTTTTTGGACATTTTCAACATCATACTATAGCATGTCATTTTTTTGGACATTTTCGACGTCATAGTACAGCATGTCGTTTTTTTGGACATTTTCGACGTCATAGTATAGCATGTCGTTTTTTTGGACATTTTCGACGTCATAGTACAGCATGTCGTTTTTTTGGACATTTTCGACGTCATAGTATAGCATGTCATTTTTTTGGACATTTTCGACGTCATAGTACAGCATGTCGTTTTTTTGGACATTTTCGACGTCATAGTATAGCATGTCTTTTTTTGGACATTTTCGACGTCATACTATAGCATGTCATTTTTTTGGACATTTTCGACGTCATAGTATAGCATGTCGTTTTTTTGGACATTTTCGACGTCATAGTATAGCATGTCGGTTTTTTGGACATTTTCAACGTCATACTATAGCATGTCATTTTTTTGGACATTTTCGATGTCATGGTTTAGCATGTCGTTTTTTTGGACATTTTCGACGTCATAGTATAGCATGTCGTTTTTTTGGACATTTTCGACGTCATAGTATGGCATGTCTTTTTTTGGACATTTTCGACGTCGTTTTTGTGGACATTTTCGACGTCATAGTATAGCATGTCTTTTTTTGGACATTTTCGACGTCATACTATAGCATGTCGTTTTTTTGGACATTTTCGACGTCATACTATAGCATGTCGTTTTTTTGGACATTTTAGACGTCATAGTATGGCATGTCTTTTTTTGGACATTTTCGACGTCGTTTTTGTGGACATTTTCGACGTCATAGTATGGCATGTCGTTTTTTGGACATTTTTGACGTCATACTAGCATGTCGTTTTTTTGGACATTTTTGACGTCATAGTATGGCATGTCGTTTTTTTGGACATTTTTGACGTCATACTAGCATGTCGTTTTTTTGGACATTTTCGACGTCATAGTATAGCATGTCGTTTTTTTGGACATTTTCGACGTCATAGTATAGCATGTCGTTTTTTTGACATTTTCGACGTCATAGTATAGCATGTCGTTTTTTTGGACATTTTCAACGTCATAGTATAGCATGTCGTTTTTTTGACATTTTCAACGTCATACTATAGCATGTCATTTTTTTGGACATTTTCGACGTCATAGTATAGCATGTCGGTTTTTTGGACATTTTCGACGTCATAGTACAGCATGTCGTTTTTTGGACATTTTCGACGTCGTTTTTGTGGACATTTTCGACGTCATAGTATAGCATGTCTTTTTTGGGACATTTTCGATGTCATACTATAGCATGTCATTTTTTTGGACATTTTCGACATCATAGTATAGCATGTCGTTTTTTTGGACATTTTTGACGTCATAGTATGGCATGTCGTTTTTTTGGACATTTTCGACGTCATACTAGCATGTCGTTTTTTTGGACATTTTCGACGTCATAGTATAGCATGTCGTTTTTTTGGACATTTTTGACGTCATAGTATGGCATGTCGTTTTTTTGGACATTTTCGACGTCATACTAGCATGTCGTTTTTTTGGACATTTTCGACGTCATAGTATAGCATGTCGTTTTTTTGGACATTTTCGACGTCATAGTATAGCATGTCGTTTTTTTGACATTTTCGACGTCATAGTATAGCATGTCGTTTTTTTGACATTTTCCAACGTCATAGTATAGCATGTCGTTTTTTTGACATTGTTGACGTCGTTTTTGTGGACATTTTCGACGTCATAGTATAGGATGTCTTTTTTTGGACATTTTCGACGTCATACTATAGCATGTCGTTTTTTTGGACATTTTCGACGTCATACTATAGCATGTCGTTTTTTTGACATTTTCGACGTCATAGTATAGCATGTCCTTTTTTTGACATTGTTGACGTCATAGTATAGCATGTTGTTTTTTTGGACATTTTCGACGTCATAGTATAGCATGTCGTTTTTTTGGACATTTTCGACGTCATAGTATAGCATGTCGTTTTTTTTGACATTTTCGACGTCATGGTTTAGCATGTCGTTTTTTTGGACATTTTCGACGTCATAGTATAGCATGTTTTTTTTTTGGACATTTTCGACGTCATAGTATGGCATGTCTTTTTTTGGACATTTTCGACGTCGTTTTTGTGGACATTTTCAACGTCATACTAGCATGTCGTTTTTTTGGACATTTTTGACGTCATAGTATGGCATGTCGTTTTTTTGGACATTTTCGACGTCATACTAGCATGTCGTTTTTTTGGACATTTTCGACGTCATAGTACAGCATGTCGTTTTTTTGACATTTTCGACGTCATAGTATAGCATTTCGTTTTTTTGGACATTTTCAACATCATACTATAGCATGTCATTTTTTTGGACATTTTCGACGTCATAGTACAGCATGTCGTTTTTTTGGACATTTTCGACGTCATAGTATAGCATGTCGTTTTTTTGGACATTTTCGACGTCATAGTACAGCATGTCGTTTTTTTGGACATTTTCGACGTCATAGTATAGCATGTCTTTTTTTGGACATTTTCGACGTCATACTATAGCATGTCATTTTTTTGGACATTTTCGACGTCATACTAGAGCATGTCGTTTTTTTGACATTTTCCAACGTCATAGTATAGCATGTCGTTTTTTTGACATTGTTGACGTCGTTTTTGTGGACATTTTCGACGTCATAGTATAGGATGTCTTTTTTTGGACATTTTCGACGTCATACTATAGCATGTCGTTTTTTTGGACATTTTCGACGTCATACTATAGCATGTCGTTTTTTTGACATTTTCGACGTCATAGTATAGCATGTCCTTTTTTTGACATTGTTGACGTCATAGTATAGCATGTCGTTTTTTTGGACATTTTCGACGTCATAGTACAGCATGTCGTTTTTTTGACATTTTCGACGTCATAGTATAGCATGTCGGTTTTTTGGACATTTTCAACGTCATACTATAGCATGTCATTTTTTTGGACATTTTCGATGTCATGGTTTAGCATGTCGTTTTTTTGGACATTTTCGACGTCATAGTATAGCATGTCGTTTTTTTGGACATTTTCGACGTCATAGTACAGCATGTCGTTTTTTTGGACATTTTCGACGTCATAGTATAGCATGTCGTTTTTTTGGACATTTTCGACGTCATAGTACAGCATGTCGTTTTTTTGGACATTTTCGACGTCATAGTATAGCATGTCATTTTTTTGGACATTTTCGACGTCATAGTACAGCATGTCGTTTTTTTGGACATTTTCGACGTCATAGTATAGCATGTCTTTTTTTGGACATTTTCGACGTCATACTATAGCATGTCATTTTTTTGGACATTTTCGACGTCATAGTATAGCATGTCGTTTTTTTGGACATTTTCGACGTCATAGTATAGCATGTCGTTTTTTTTGACATTTTCGACGTCATAGTATAGCATGTCGTTTTTTTGGACATTTTCGACGTCATAGTATGGCATGTCTTTTTTTGGACATTTTCGACGTCCTTTTTGTGGACATTTTCGACGTCATAGTATGGCATGTCGTTTTTTTGGACATTTTTGACGTCATACTAGCATGTCGTTTTTTTGGACATTTTTGACGTCATAGTATGGCATGTCGTTTTTTTGGACATTTTTGACGTCATACTAGCATGTCGTTTTTTTGGACATTTTCGACGTCATAGTATAGCATGTCGTTTTTTTGGACATTTTCGACGTCATAGTATAGCATGTCGTTTTTTTGACATTTTCGACGTCATAGTATAGCATGTCGTTTTTTTGGACATTTTCAACGTCATACTATAGCATGTCATTTTTTTGGACATTTTCGACGTCATAGTATAGCATGTCGGTTTTTTGGACATTTTCGACGTCATAGTACAGCATGTCGTTTTTTGGACATTTTCGACGTCGTTTTTGTGGACATTTTCGACGTCATAGTATAGCATGTCTTTTTTGGGACATTTTCGATGTCATACTATAGCATGTCATTTTTTTGGACATTTTCGACATCATAGTATAGCATGTCGTTTTTTTGGACATTTTTGACGTCATAGTATGGCATGTCGTTTTTTTGGACATTTTCGACGTCATACTAGCATGTCGTTTTTTTGGACATTTTCGACGTCATAGTATAGCATGTCGTTTTTTTGGACATTTTTGACGTCATAGTATGGCATGTCGTTTTTTTGGACATTTTCGACGTCATACTAGCATGTCGTTTTTTTGGACATTTTCGACGTCATAGTATAGCATGTCGTTTTTTTGGACATTTTCGACGTCATAGTATAGCATGTCGTTTTTTTGACATTTTCCAACGTCATAGTATAGCATGTCGTTTTTTTGACATTGTTGACGTCGTTTTTGTGGACATTTTCGACGTCATAGTATAGGATGTCTTTTTTTGGACATTTTCGACGTCATACTATAGCATGTCGTTTTTTTGGACATTTTCGACGTCATACTATAGCATGTCGTTTTTTTGACATTTTCGACGTCATAGTATAGCATGTCCTTTTTTTGACATTGTTGACGTCATAGTATAGCATGTTGTTTTTTTGGACATTTTCGACGTCATAGTATAGCATGTCGTTTTTTTGGACATTTTCGACGTCATAGTATAGCATGTCGTTTTTTTTGACATTTTCGACGTCATGGTTTAGCATGTCGTTTTTTTGGACATTTTCGACGTCATAGTATAGCATGTTGTTTTTTTGGACATTTTCGACGTCATAGTATGGCATGTCTTTTTTTGGACATTTTCGACGTCGTTTTTGTGGACATTTTCAACGTCATACTAGCATGTCGTTTTTTTGGACATTTTTGACGTCATAGTACAGCATGTCGTTTTTTTGACATTTTCGACGTCATAGTATAGCATTTCGTTTTTTTGGACATTTTCAACATCATACTATAGCATGTCATTTTTTTGGACATTTTCGACGTCATAGTACAGCATGTCGTTTTTTTGGACATTTTCGACGTCATAGTATAGCATGTCGTTTTTTTGGACATTTTCGACGTCATAGTACAGCATGTCGTTTTTTTGGACATTTTCGACGTCATAGTATAGCATGTCTTTTTTTGGACATTTTCGACGTCATACTATAGCATGTCATTTTTTTGGACATTTTCGACGTCATACTAGAGCATGTCGTTTTTTTGACATTTTCCAACGTCATAGTATAGCATGTCGTTTTTTTGACATTGTTGACGTCGTTTTTGTGGACATTTTCGACGTCATAGTATAGGATGTCTTTTTGTGGACATTTTCGACGTCATACTATAGCATGTCGTTTTTTTGGACATTTTCGACGTCATACTATAGCATGTCGTTTTTTTGACATTTTCGACGTCATAGTATAGCATGTCCTTTTTTTGACATTGTTGACGTCATAGTATAGCATGTCGTTTTTTTGGACATTTTCGACGTCATAGTACAGCATGTCGTTTTTTTGACATTTTCGACGTCATAGTATAGCATGTCGGTTTTTTGGACATTTTCAACGTCATACTATAGCATGTCATTTTTTTGGACATTTTCGATGTCATGGTTTAGCATGTCGTTTTTTTGGACATTTTCGACGTCATAGTATAGCATGTCGTTTTTTTGGACATTTTCGACGTCATAGTATGGCATGTCTTTTTTTGGACATTTTCGACGTCGTTTTTGTGGACATTTTCGACGTCATAGTATAGCATGTCTTTTTTTGGACATTTTCGACGTCATACTATAGCATGTCGTTTTTTTGGACATTTTCGACGTCATACTATAGCATGTCGTTTTTTTGGACATTTTAGACGTCATAGTATGGCATGTCTTTTTTTGGGACATTTTCGACGTCGTTTTTGTGGACATTTTCGACGTCATAGTATAGCATGTCTTTTTTTGGACATTTTCGACGTCATACTATAGCATGTCGTTTTTTTGGACATTTTCGACGTCATACTATAGCATGTCATTTTTTTGGACATTTTCGACGTCATAGTACAGCATGTCGTTTTTTTGGACATTTTTGACGTCATAGTACAGCATGTCGTTTTTTTGGACATTTTCGACATCATAGTATAGCATGTCGTTTTTTTGGACATTTTCGACGTCATAGTATAGCACGTCGTTTTTTTGGACATTTTCGACGTCATAGTATAGCATGTCGTTTTTTTGGACATTTTCGACGTCATAGTATAGCATGTCGTTTTTTTGGACATTTTCGACGTCATCCTATAGCATGTCGTTTTTTTGACATTTTCCAACGTCATAGTATAGCATGTCGTTTTTTTGACATTGTTGACGTCGTTTTTGTGGACATTTTCGACGTCATAGTATAGGATGTCTTTTTTTGGACATTTTCGACGTCATACTATAGCATGTCGTTTTTTTGGACATTTTCGACGTCATACTATAGCATGTCGTTTTTTTGACATTTTCGACGTCATAGTATAGCATGTCCTTTTTTTGACATTGTTGACGTCATAGTATAGCATGTCGTTTTTTTGGACATTTTCGACGTCATAGTATAGCATGTCGTTTTTTTGGACATTTTCGACGTCATAGTATAGCATGTCGTTTTTTTGGACATTTTCGACGTCATGGTTTAGCATGTCGTTTTTTGGACATTTTCGACGTCATAGTATAGCATGTCGTTTTTTTGGACATTTTCGACGTCATAGTATGGCATGTCTTTTTTTGGACATTTTCGACGTCGTTTTTGTGGACATTTTCGACGTAGTAGTATAGCATGTCGTTTTTTTGGACATTTTCGACGTCATGGTTTAGCATGTCATTTTTTTGGACATTTCGACGTCATAGTATAGCATGTTTTTTTTTTGGACATTTTCGACGTCATAGTATAGCATGTCGTTTTTTTGACATTTTCGACGTCATAGTATAGCATGTCGTTTTTTTGGACATTTTCAACGTCATACTATAGCATGTCATTTTTTTGGACATTTTCGACGTCATAGTACAGCATGTCGTTTTTTTGGACATTTTCGACGTCATAGTATAGCATGTCGTTTTTTTGGACATTTTCGACGTCATAGTACAGCATGTCGTTTTTTTGGACATTTTCGACGTCATAGTATAGCATGTCTTTTTTTGGACATTTTCGACGTCATACTATAGCATGGTCGTTTTTTTGACATTTTCCAACGTCATAGTATAGCATGTCGTTTTTTTGACATTGTTGACGTCGTTTTTGTGGACATTTTCGACGTCATAGTATAGGATGTCTTTTTTTGGACATTTTCGACGTCATACTATAGCATGTCGTTTTTTTGGACATTTTCGACGTCATACTATAGCATGTCGTTTTTTTGACATTTTCGACGTCATAGTATAGAATGTCGTTTTTTGGACATTTTCGACGTCATAGTATAGCATGTCGTTTTTTTGGACATTTTCGACGTCATAGTATAGCATGTCGTTTTTTTGGACATTTTCGACGTCATAGTATAGCATGTCGTTTTTTTGACATTTTCGACGTCATGGTTTAGCATGTCGTTTTTTTGGACATTTTCGACGTCATAGTATAGCATGTCGTTTTTTTGGACATTTTCGACGTCATAGTATGGCATGTCTTTTTTGGACATTTTCGACGTCGTTTTTGTGGACATTTTCGACGTCATAGTATGGCATGTCGTTTTTTTGGACATTTTTGACGTCATACTAGCATGTCCGTTTTTTTGGACATTTTTGACGTCATAGTATAGCATGTCCTTTTTTGACATTGTTGACGTCATAGTATAGCATGTCGTTTTTTTGACATTTTCGACGTCATAGTATAGCATGTCCTTTTTTTGACATTGTTGACGTCATAGTATAGCATGTCGTTTTTTTGGACATTTTCGACGTCATAGTATAGCATGTCGTTTTTTTGGACATTTTCGACGTCATAGTATAGCATGTCGTTTTTTTTGGACATTTTCGACGTCATGGTTTAGCATGTCGTTTTTTGGACATTTTCGACGTCATAGTATAGCATGTCGTTTTTTTGGACATTTTCGACGTCATAGTATGGCATGTCTTTTTTTGGACATTTTCGACGTCGTTTTTGTGGACATTTTCGACGTAGTAGTATAAGCATGTCGTTTTTTTGGACATTTTCGACGTCATGGTTTAGCATGTCATTTTTTTGGACATTTTCGACGTCATAGTATAGCATGTTTTTTTTTGGACATTTTCGACGTCATAGTATAGCATGTCGTTTTTTTGACATTTTCGACGTCATAGTATAGCATGTCGTTTTTTTGGACATTTTCAACGTCATACTATAGCATGTCATTTTTTTGGACATTTTCGACGTCATAGTACAGCATGTCGTTTTTTTGGGACATTTTCGACGTCATAGT
>JAXBVF010000073.1:2500-64652 GCA_036418095.1 Xiphophorus birchmanni
CCAAAACCCAACATTCTTCACTTAACCCAAACCCAAGGTTTTTCACTTACCCTAACCTCACCCAAGGTTCTTCACTTACCCTAACCAAACCCAAGATTATGCACTTAACCTAACCTCACCCAAGATTCTGCACTTAACCTAACCTCACCCAAGATTCTTCCCTTACCCTAACCTCACCCAAGATTCTTCCCTTAACCTAACCAAACCCAAGATTATGCACTTAACCTAACCAAAACCAAGATTCTGCACTTAACCTAACCTCACACGAGTAACAAAGTCTCCAAAAAACCTCTCCCAGGAACACTCTCCAGGCACTCGGGACACTCCAAAACACACTCTGGGAAGGTTCCCACAAGTACCCCAAACTACAACACTTTGAGCAATTTTTACACTTTTTGGCAACTCCACCAACCAGGGCAAATGACATCTCTGCGGACTCGGGGGGACCGGCTGAGCACGGAAAACACTATCCCACCTCCATCCGACGCTCCTAGCAAAACTTGAAAAATGAATGGGAGTCTATGGCAGCTATAACGACGGAAGGGGCCAGGGACACCAAACTCGGTGGGGACCTGGACGGGGTCGAGACATGTATACACACCCACTTTGGTCAACTTGGCATGTACACTTTTTCAGTTATTGAGAGTGCCCATTTTTTTTTTAATATGGGTGTCAATGGCAGCTATGTCTTAGCAACCAGCCACAGACACCAAACTTACAGGGAAGGTGGACATGTTCCCACCTACTCTCCACGCCAAGTATGGGCCCACTACCTCAAATACTTTTCGAGTTATTGAGCTTGCCCATCTGACTTTTCTGGTTTTCATCCTATATCCTAACCCTAACCCTAACCCTAACCCTAACCCTAACCCTAACCCTAACCCTAACCCTAACCCTAACCCTAACCCTACCCTAACCCTACCCTACCCTACCCTAACCCTACCCTAACCCTAACCCTAACCCTAACCCTAACCCTTACCCTAACCCTAACCCTAACCCTACCCTACCCTTACCCTTACCCTAACCCTACCCTAACCCTAACCCTAACCCTAACCCTAACCCCCTTACCCTAACCCTAACCCCTAACCCTAACCCTAACCCTAACCCTTACCCTACCCTAACCCTAACCCTAACCCTAACCCTAACCCTAACCCTAACCCTAGTCTCCAAAAAACCTCTCCCAGGAACACTCTCCAGGCACTCAGGACACTCCAAAACACACTCTGGGAAGGTTCCCACAACTACCCCAAACTACAACACTTAGAGCAATTTTTACACTTTTTGGCAACTCCACCAACCAGGGCAAATGACATCTCTGCGGACTCGGGGGGACCGGCTGAGCACGGAAAACACTATCCCACCTCCATCCGACGCTCCTAGCAAAACTTGAAAAATCAATGGGAGTCTATGGCAGCTATAACGACGGAAGGGGCCAGGGACACCAAACTTTCAGGGAAGGTGGCTCGGGGCAAGGGCTCTATACACACAAACTTTCAGCCCAACAACCCTTACCGTATGGGACCTACAGAGAGTGAACCGTTTTCTCAAATGTATGGGTGTCAATGGCAGCTATGTCAAGGGAAGGGGCTACGGCCACCAAACTTACAGGGTACCTGGCCACCCTCCATGACTCCCTCGAGGCCAAGTATGGGACCCATAAGTCTTTTACTTTTTCACTTACAGAGAGTGTACCACTCACTTTTCTGGTTTTCATCCTATATCCTAGTCTAACCTAGTCTAACCCTGGCCGATTTTGCAAACTCCACCAACCATGACATATCATAGCTTTTCTGACTCGGGGGGACCGGCTGAGCACGGGAAACCCACTCCCAGCTCGATCCGACCTTCCTGGCCAAACCTCAAAATGAATGGGTGTCTATGGCAGCTATAGGAAGGGGAGGGGCCACGGACACCAAACTCGGTGGAGACCTGGACGGGGTCGAGACATGTATACACACCACGTTTGGTTAGCTTGGGACTTACACTTTGGAAGTTACGGAGCTCGGGTCGTTTTTTTTTTGAATGGGTGTCAATGGCAGCTATGTGAAGGGGAGGGGCCACAGCCACCAAACTTTAATAGAATGTGGGTTCCCCCCATGGGTCCCTCTGGGCCCAGTATGGTCCCCCTCACTCTTATACTTTTTGACTTACAGAGCTCGGGTCGTCCACTTTTCTGGTTTTCATCCTATATCCTAACCCTAACCCTTACCCTAACCCTTACCCTAACCCTAACCCTAACCCTACCCTACCCCCCTAACCCTACCCAAGATTCTTCACTTAACCTAACCTCACCCAAGATTTTTCACTTAACCTAACCTCACCCAAGATTCTTTCCTTAACCTAACCTCACCCAAGATTATGCACTTAACCTAACCAAAACCAAGATTCTGCACTTAACCTAACCTCACACGAGTAAGAAAGTCTCCAAAAAACCTCTCCCAGGAACACTCTCCAGGCACTCAGGACACTCCAAAACACACTCTGGGAAGGTTCCCACAACTACCCCAAACTACAACACTTAGAGCAATTTTTACACTTTTTGGCAACTCCACCAACCAGGGCAAATGACATCTCTGCGGACTCGGGGGGACCGGCTGAGCACGGAAAACACTATCCCACCTCCATCCGACGCTCCTAGCAAAACTTGAAAAATCAATGGGAGTCTATGGCAGCTATAACGACGGAAGGGGCCAGGGACACCAAACTTTCAGGGAAGGTGGCTCGGGGCAAGGGCTCTATACACACAAACTTTCAGCCCAACAACCCTTACCGTATGGGACCTACAGAGAGTGAACCGTTTTCTCAAATGTATGGGTGTCAATGGCAGCTATGTCAAGGGAAGGGGCTACGGCCACCAAACTTACAGGGTACCTGGCCACCCTCCATGACTCCCTCGAGGCCAAGTATGGGACCCATAAGTCTTTTACTTTTTCACTTACAGAGAGTGTACCACTCACTTTTCTGGTTTTCATCCTATATCCTAGTCTAACCTAGTCTAACCCTGGCCGATTTTGCAAACTCCACCAACCATGACATATCATAGCTTTTCTGACTCGGGGGGACCGGCTGAGCACGGGAAACCCACTCCCAGCTCGATCCGACCTTCCTGGCCAAACCTCAAAATGAATGGGTGTCTATGGCAGCTATAGGAAGGGGAGGGGCCACGGACACCAAACTCGGTGGAGACCTGGACGGGGTCGAGACATGTATACACACCACGTTTGGTTAGCTTGGGACTTACACTTTGGAAGTTACGGAGCTCGGGTCGTTTTTTTTTTGAATGGGTGTCAATGGCAGCTATGTGAAGGGGAGGGGCCACAGCCACCAAACTTTAATAGAATGTGGGTTCCCCCCATGGGTCCCTCTGGGCCCAGTATGGTCCCCCTCACTCTTATACTTTTTGACTTACAGAGCTCGGGTCGTCCACTTTTCTGGTTTTCATCCTATATCCTACTGTAACCCTGGCCCATTTTGAAAACTCCACCAACCATGACATATCATAGCTTTTCGGACTCGGGGGGACCGGCTGAGCACGGAAAACACACTCCCACCTCGATCCGACCTTCCTGGCCAAACCTCAAAATGAATGGGAGTCTATGGCAGCTATAGGAAGGGGAGGGGCCCCATCCACCAAACTTGCAGGGAAGGTGGCTCGGGGCAAGGGCTCTATACACACCGACTTTCAGCCCAAGAACCCTTACCGTTTGGGACTTACAGAGAGTGAACCGTTTTTTACAATGTATGGGAGTCAATGGCAGCTAGGTCTTAGCAACCAGCCACAGCCTCCAAACTTACAGGGTACCTGGACACCCTCCACGACTCCCTCGAGGCCAAGTATGGGACCCATAAGTCTTTTACTTTTTGACTTACAGAGAGTGAACCACTCACTTTTCTGGTTTTCATCCTATATCCTAACCCTAACCCTAACCCTAACCCTAACCCTAACCCTAACCCTAACCCTAACCCTAACCCTAACCCTAACCCTAACCCTAACCCTAACCCTAACCCTAACCCTTACCCTTACCCTAACCCTAACCCTAACCCTAACCCTAACCCTAACCCTAACCCTAACCCTAACCCCTAACCCTAACCCCTTACCCTAACCCTAACCCTAACCCTAACCCTAACCCTAACCCTTACCCTAACCCTAACCCTAACCCTACCCTAACCCTAACCCTAACCCCTTACCCTAAGAACCACATTCCTGCTCTGCCACAGGATCAATTTAGCACAGAAAGAGATCAGGTCCATTGGACTAGAAACACAGCAATTAACATGCTACAACATTGGAATGACTATGTAAACTTGACATCCCCATAAGCCCGTAGATACGGGAGGGGATGAAAAGTGTTATTAGTTTACCCCAAAGAAATTTCCAGCTTTCGGATGCACAATGTGCTTTATTCAGCAAGGGTCTTAAATTTTATTCCCACTACAGGTTACAGTTCAAAATTAATGTACCCTAATCCTAATTTATCCTAACCCTAACCATTGTGATTTTTTAAGCCTAATCCTAACCTTATTTTCTCCTGATCTTTGTGACCCTTAAGGCCTTACCTTAACCAATTTTTCCTAACCCTAACCTTTGTGACCCATAAGGCAAAATTTTAATCATATTTTTTAGTGGGAGTGGGTTCTAGGAGGTTCAGAGACGATGATGGCCTGTGCATAACAAATTCTGTCGCCTTCGGCGACAGAATTTAATTTTGTTTCCCCTAACCCTTACCCTAACCCTTACCCTAACCCTAACCCTTACCCTAACCCCTAACCCATGGGTGTCTATGGCAGCTATGTCATAGGAAGGGGCCACAGCCACCAAACTTGGAGGGTATGTGGGACCCCTCCGTGAGTCACTCCAGGCCAAGTATGGGACCCATAAGTCTTTTACTTTTTCACTTACAGAGAGTCGTCACGCGTATTTTCTGGCTATCATCCTATATCCTACCCTGGCCGATTTCTCCAAAAATGTCCGATTTCTCCAAAAATGGCCAAAAATTGTCCCCATCCCAAAATTGGTCACTTATGCTAACCCTGAACCCTGGGTCCAAAATGTCCAACCCAAAACCCAACATTCTTCACTTAACCCAAACCCAAGGTTTTTCACTTACCCTAACCTCACCCAAGGTTCTTCACTTACCCTAACCAAACCCAAGATTATGCACTTAACCTAACCTCACCCAAGATTCTGCACTTAACCTAACCTCACCCAAGATTCTTCCCTTACCCTAACCTCACCCAAGATTCTTCCCTTAACCTAACCAAACCCAAGATTATGCACTTAACCTAACCAAAACCAAGATTCTGCACTTAACCTAACCTCACACGAGTAACAAAGTCTCCAAAAAACCTCTCCCAGGAACACTCTCCAGGCACTCGGGACACTCCAAAACACACTCTGGGAAGGTTCCCACAAGTACCCCAAACTACAACACTTTGAGCAATTTTTACACTTTTTGGCAACTCCACCAACCAGGGCAAATGACATCTCTGCGGACTCGGGGGGACCGGCTGAGCACGGAAAACACTATCCCACCTCCATCCGACGCTCCTAGCAAAACTTGAAAAATGAATGGGAGTCTATGGCAGCTATAACGACGGAAGGGGCCAGGGACACCAAACTCGGTGGGGACCTGGACGGGGTCGAGACATGTATACACACCCACTTTGGTCAACTTGGCATGTACACTTTTTCAGTTATTGAGAGTGCCCATTTTTTTTTTAATATGGGTGTCAATGGCAGCTATGTCTTAGCAACCAGCCACAGACACCAAACTTACAGGGAAGGTGGACATGTTCCCACCTACTCTCCACGCCAAGTATGGGCCCACTACCTCAAATACTTTTCGAGTTATTGAGCTTGCCCATCTGACTTTTCTGGTTTTCATCCTATATCCTAACCCTAACCCTAACCCTAACCCTAACCCTAACCCTAACCCTAACCCTAACCCTAACCCTAACCCTAACCCTACCCTAACCCTACCCTACCCTACCCTAACCCTACCCTAACCCTAACCCTAACCCTAACCCTAACCCTTACCCTAACCCTAACCCTAACCCTACCCTACCCTTACCCTTACCCTAACCCTACCCTAACCCTAACCCTAACCCTAACCCTAACCCCCTTACCCTAACCCTAACCCCTAACCCTAACCCTAACCCTAACCCTTACCCTACCCTAACCCTAACCCTAACCCTAACCCTAACCCTAACCCTAACCCTAGTCTCCAAAAAACCTCTCCCAGGAACACTCTCCAGGCACTCAGGACACTCCAAAACACACTCTGGGAAGGTTCCCACAACTACCCCAAACTACAACACTTAGAGCAATTTTTACACTTTTTGGCAACTCCACCAACCAGGGCAAATGACATCTCTGCGGACTCGGGGGGACCGGCTGAGCACGGAAAACACTATCCCACCTCCATCCGACGCTCCTAGCAAAACTTGAAAAATCAATGGGAGTCTATGGCAGCTATAACGACGGAAGGGGCCAGGGACACCAAACTTTCAGGGAAGGTGGCTCGGGGCAAGGGCTCTATACACACAAACTTTCAGCCCAACAACCCTTACCGTATGGGACCTACAGAGAGTGAACCGTTTTCTCAAATGTATGGGTGTCAATGGCAGCTATGTCAAGGGAAGGGGCTACGGCCACCAAACTTACAGGGTACCTGGCCACCCTCCATGACTCCCTCGAGGCCAAGTATGGGACCCATAAGTCTTTTACTTTTTCACTTACAGAGAGTGTACCACTCACTTTTCTGGTTTTCATCCTATATCCTAGTCTAACCTAGTCTAACCCTGGCCGATTTTGCAAACTCCACCAACCATGACATATCATAGCTTTTCTGACTCGGGGGGACCGGCTGAGCACGGGAAACCCACTCCCAGCTCGATCCGACCTTCCTGGCCAAACCTCAAAATGAATGGGTGTCTATGGCAGCTATAGGAAGGGGAGGGGCCACGGACACCAAACTCGGTGGAGACCTGGACGGGGTCGAGACATGTATACACACCACGTTTGGTTAGCTTGGGACTTACACTTTGGAAGTTACGGAGCTCGGGTCGTTTTTTTTTTGAATGGGTGTCAATGGCAGCTATGTGAAGGGGAGGGGCCACAGCCACCAAACTTTAATAGAATGTGGGTTCCCCCCATGGGTCCCTCTGGGCCCAGTATGGTCCCCCTCACTCTTATACTTTTTGACTTACAGAGCTCGGGTCGTCCACTTTTCTGGTTTTCATCCTATATCCTAACCCTAACCCTTACCCTAACCCTTACCCTAACCCTAACCCTAACCCTACCCTACCCCCCTAACCCTACCCAAGATTCTTCACTTAACCTAACCTCACCCAAGATTTTTCACTTAACCTAACCTCACCCAAGATTCTTTCCTTAACCTAACCTCACCCAAGATTATGCACTTAACCTAACCAAAACCAAGATTCTGCACTTAACCTAACCTCACACGAGTAAGAAAGTCTCCAAAAAACCTCTCCCAGGAACACTCTCCAGGCACTCAGGACACTCCAAAACACACTCTGGGAAGGTTCCCACAACTACCCCAAACTACAACACTTAGAGCAATTTTTACACTTTTTGGCAACTCCACCAACCAGGGCAAATGACATCTCTGCGGACTCGGGGGGACCGGCTGAGCACGGAAAACACTATCCCACCTCCATCCGACGCTCCTAGCAAAACTTGAAAAATCAATGGGAGTCTATGGCAGCTATAACGACGGAAGGGGCCAGGGACACCAAACTTTCAGGGAAGGTGGCTCGGGGCAAGGGCTCTATACACACAAACTTTCAGCCCAACAACCCTTACCGTATGGGACCTACAGAGAGTGAACCGTTTTCTCAAATGTATGGGTGTCAATGGCAGCTATGTCAAGGGAAGGGGCTACGGCCACCAAACTTACAGGGTACCTGGCCACCCTCCATGACTCCCTCGAGGCCAAGTATGGGACCCATAAGTCTTTTACTTTTTCACTTACAGAGAGTGTACCACTCACTTTTCTGGTTTTCATCCTATATCCTAGTCTAACCTAGTCTAACCCTGGCCGATTTTGCAAACTCCACCAACCATGACATATCATAGCTTTTCTGACTCGGGGGGACCGGCTGAGCACGGGAAACCCACTCCCAGCTCGATCCGACCTTCCTGGCCAAACCTCAAAATGAATGGGTGTCTATGGCAGCTATAGGAAGGGGAGGGGCCACGGACACCAAACTCGGTGGAGACCTGGACGGGGTCGAGACATGTATACACACCACGTTTGGTTAGCTTGGGACTTACACTTTGGAAGTTACGGAGCTCGGGTCGTTTTTTTTTTGAATGGGTGTCAATGGCAGCTATGTGAAGGGGAGGGGCCACAGCCACCAAACTTTAATAGAATGTGGGTTCCCCCCATGGGTCCCTCTGGGCCCAGTATGGTCCCCCTCACTCTTATACTTTTTGACTTACAGAGCTCGGGTCGTCCACTTTTCTGGTTTTCATCCTATATCCTACTGTAACCCTGGCCCATTTTGAAAACTCCACCAACCATGACATATCATAGCTTTTCGGACTCGGGGGGACCGGCTGAGCACGGAAAACACACTCCCACCTCGATCCGACCTTCCTGGCCAAACCTCAAAATGAATGGGAGTCTATGGCAGCTATAGGAAGGGGAGGGGCCCCATCCACCAAACTTGCAGGGAAGGTGGCTCGGGGCAAGGGCTCTATACACACCGACTTTCAGCCCAAGAACCCTTACCGTTTGGGACTTACAGAGAGTGAACCGTTTTTTACAATGTATGGGAGTCAATGGCAGCTAGGTCTTAGCAACCAGCCACAGCCTCCAAACTTACAGGGTACCTGGACACCCTCCACGACTCCCTCGAGGCCAAGTATGGGACCCATAAGTCTTTTACTTTTTGACTTACAGAGAGTGAACCACTCACTTTTCTGGTTTTCATCCTATATCCTAACCCTAACCCTACCCTAACCCTAACCCTAACCCTAACCCTAACCCTTACCCTACCCTAACCCTAACCCTAACCCTAACCCTAACCCTAACCCTAGTCTCCAAAAAACCTCTCCCAGGAACACTCTCCAGGCACTCAGGACACTCCAAAACACACTCTGGGAAGGTTCCCACAACTACCCCAAACTACAACACTTAGAGCAATTTTTACACTTTTTGGCAACTCCACCAACCAGGGCAAATGACATCTCTGCGGACTCGGGGGGACCGGCTGAGCACGGAAAACACTATCCCACCTCCATCCGACGCTCCTAGCAAAACTTGAAAAATCAATGGGAGTCTATGGCAGCTATAACGACGGAAGGGGCCAGGGACACCAAACTTTCAGGGAAGGTGGCTCGGGGCAAGGGCTCTATACACACAAACTTTCAGCCCAACAACCCTTACCGTATGGGACCTACAGAGAGTGAACCGTTTTCTCAAATGTATGGGTGTCAATGGCAGCTATGTCAAGGGAAGGGGCTACGGCCACCAAACTTACAGGGTACCTGGCCACCCTCCATGACTCCCTCGAGGCCAAGTATGGGACCCATAAGTCTTTTACTTTTTCACTTACAGAGAGTGTACCACTCACTTTTCTGGTTTTCATCCTATATCCTAGTCTAACCTAGTCTAACCCTGGCCGATTTTGCAAACTCCACCAACCATGACATATCATAGCTTTTCTGACTCGGGGGGACCGGCTGAGCACGGGAAACCCACTCCCAGCTCGATCCGACCTTCCTGGCCAAACCTCAAAATGAATGGGTGTCTATGGCAGCTATAGGAAGGGGAGGGGCCACGGACACCAAACTCGGTGGAGACCTGGACGGGGTCGAGACATGTATACACACCACGTTTGGTTAGCTTGGGACTTACACTTTGGAAGTTACGGAGCTCGGGTCGTTTTTTTTTTGAATGGGTGTCAATGGCAGCTATGTGAAGGGGAGGGGCCACAGCCACCAAACTTTAATAGAATGTGGGTTCCCCCCATGGGTCCCTCTGGGCCCAGTATGGTCCCCCTCACTCTTATACTTTTTGACTTACAGAGCTCGGGTCGTCCACTTTTCTGGTTTTCATCCTATATCCTAACCCTAACCCTAGTCTCCAAAAAACCTCTCCCAGGAACACTCTCCAGGCACTCAGGACACTCCAAAACACACTCTGGGAAGGTTCCCACAACTACCCCAAACTACAACACTTAGAGCAATTTTTACACTTTTTGGCAACTCCACCAACCAGGGCAAATGACATCTCTGCGGACTCGGGGGGACCGGCTGAGCACGGAAAACACTATCCCACCTCCATCCGACGCTCCTAGCAAAACTTGAAAAATCAATGGGAGTCTATGGCAGCTATAACGACGGAAGGGGCCAGGGACACCAAACTTTCAGGGAAGGTGGCTCGGGGCAAGGGCTCTATACACACAAACTTTCAGCCCAACAACCCTTACCGTATGGGACCTACAGAGAGTGAACCGTTTTCTCAAATGTATGGGTGTCAATGGCAGCTATGTCAAGGGAAGGGGCTACGGCCACCAAACTTACAGGGTACCTGGCCACCCTCCATGACTCCCTCGAGGCCAAGTATGGGACCCATAAGTCTTTTACTTTTTCACTTACAGAGAGTGTACCACTCACTTTTCTGGTTTTCATCCTATATCCTAGTCTAACCTAGTCTAACCCTGGCCGATTTTGCAAACTCCACCAACCATGACATATCATAGCTTTTCTGACTCGGGGGGACCGGCTGAGCACGGGAAACCCACTCCCAGCTCGATCCGACCTTCCTGGCCAAACCTCAAAATGAATGGGTGTCTATGGCAGCTATAGGAAGGGGAGGGGCCACGGACACCAAACTCGGTGGAGACCTGGACGGGGTCGAGACATGTATACACACCACGTTTGGTTAGCTTGGGACTTACACTTTGGAAGTTACGGAGCTCGGGTCGTTTTTTTTTTGAATGGGTGTCAATGGCAGCTATGTGAAGGGGAGGGGCCACAGCCACCAAACTTTAATAGAATGTGGGTTCCCCCCATGGGTCCCTCTGGGCCCAGTATGGTCCCCCTCACTCTTATACTTTTTGACTTACAGAGCTCGGGTCGTCCACTTTTCTGGTTTTCATCCTATATCCTAACCCTAACCCTTACCCTAACCCTTACCCTAACCCTAACCCTAACCCTACCCTACCCCCCTAACCCTACCCAAGATTCTTCACTTAACCTAACCTCACCCAAGATTTTTCACTTAACCTAACCTCACCCAAGATTCTTTCCTTAACCTAACCTCACCCAAGATTATGCACTTAACCTAACCAAAACCAAGATTCTGCACTTAACCTAACCTCACACGAGTAAGAAAGTCTCCAAAAAACCTCTCCCAGGAACACTCTCCAGGCACTCAGGACACTCCAAAACACACTCTGGGAAGGTTCCCACAACTACCCCAAACTACAACACTTAGAGCAATTTTTACACTTTTTGGCAACTCCACCAACCAGGGCAAATGACATCTCTGCGGACTCGGGGGGACCGGCTGAGCACGGAAAACACTATCCCACCTCCATCCGACGCTCCTAGCAAAACTTGAAAAATCAATGGGAGTCTATGGCAGCTATAACGACGGAAGGGGCCAGGGACACCAAACTTTCAGGGAAGGTGGCTCGGGGCAAGGGCTCTATACACACAAACTTTCAGCCCAACAACCCTTACCGTATGGGACCTACAGAGAGTGAACCGTTTTCTCAAATGTATGGGTGTCAATGGCAGCTATGTCAAGGGAAGGGGCTACGGCCACCAAACTTACAGGGTACCTGGCCACCCTCCATGACTCCCTCGAGGCCAAGTATGGGACCCATAAGTCTTTTACTTTTTCACTTACAGAGAGTGTACCACTCACTTTTCTGGTTTTCATCCTATATCCTAGTCTAACCTAGTCTAACCCTGGCCGATTTTGCAAACTCCACCAACCATGACATATCATAGCTTTTCTGACTCGGGGGGACCGGCTGAGCACGGGAAACCCACTCCCAGCTCGATCCGACCTTCCTGGCCAAACCTCAAAATGAATGGGTGTCTATGGCAGCTATAGGAAGGGGAGGGGCCACGGACACCAAACTCGGTGGAGACCTGGACGGGGTCGAGACATGTATACACACCACGTTTGGTTAGCTTGGGACTTACACTTTGGAAGTTACGGAGCTCGGGTCGTTTTTTTTTTGAATGGGTGTCAATGGCAGCTATGTGAAGGGGAGGGGCCACAGCCACCAAACTTTAATAGAATGTGGGTTCCCCCCATGGGTCCCTCTGGGCCCAGTATGGTCCCCCTCACTCTTATACTTTTTGACTTACAGAGCTCGGGTCGTCCACTTTTCTGGTTTTCATCCTATATCCTAACCCTAACCCTTACCCTAACCCCTAACCCTAACCCTAACCCTACCCTACCCTAACCCTAACCCTAACCCCTAACCCTAACCCTAACCCTAACCCCTAACCCTAACCCCTTACCCTAACCCTAACCCTAACCCTAACCCTAACCCTAACCCTTACCCTAACCCTAACCCTAACCCTACCCTAACCCTAACCCTAACCCCTTACCCTAAGAACCACATTCCTGCTCTGCCACAGGATCAATTTAGCACAGAAAGAGATCAGGTCCATTGGACTAGAAACACAGCAATTAACATGCTACAACATTGGAATGACTATGTAAACTTGACATCCCCATAAGCCCGTAGATACGGGAGGGGATGAAAAGTGTTATTAGTTTACCCCAAAGAAATTTCCAGCTTTCGGATGCACAATGTGCTTTATTCAGCAAGGGTCTTAAATTTTATTCCCACTACAGGTTACAGTTCAAAATTAATGTACCCTAATCCTAATTTATCCTAACCCTAACCATTGTGATTTTTTAAGCCTAATCCTAACCTTATTTTCTCCTGATCTTTGTGACCCTTAAGGCCTTACCTTAACCAATTTTTCCTAACCCTAACCTTTGTGACCCATAAGGCAAAATTTTAATCATATTTTTTAGTGGGAGTGGGTTCTAGGAGGTTCAGAGACGATGATGGCCTGTGCATAACAAATTCTGTCGCCTTCGGCGACAGAATTTAATTTTGTTTCCCCTAACCCTTACCCTAACCCTTACCCTAACCCTAACCCTTACCCTAACCCCTAACCCATGGGTGTCTATGGCAGCTATGTCATAGGAAGGGGCCACAGCCACCAAACTTGGAGGGTATGTGGGACCCCTCCGTGAGTCACTCCAGGCCAAGTATGGGACCCATAAGTCTTTTACTTTTTCACTTACAGAGAGTCGTCACGCGTATTTTCTGGCTATCATCCTATATCCTACCCTGGCCGATTTCTCCAAAAATGTCCGATTTCTCCAAAAATGGCCAAAAATTGTCCCCATCCCAAAATTGGTCACTTATGCTAACCCTGAACCCTGGGTCCAAAATGTCCAACCCAAAACCCAACATTCTTCACTTAACCCAAACCCAAGGTTTTTCACTTACCCTAACCTCACCCAAGGTTCTTCACTTACCCTAACCAAACCCAAGATTATGCACTTAACCTAACCTCACCCAAGATTCTGCACTTAACCTAACCTCACCCAAGATTCTTCCCTTACCCTAACCTCACCCAAGATTCTTCCCTTAACCTAACCAAACCCAAGATTATGCACTTAACCTAACCAAAACCAAGATTCTGCACTTAACCTAACCTCACACGAGTAACAAAGTCTCCAAAAAACCTCTCCCAGGAACACTCTCCAGGCACTCGGGACACTCCAAAACACACTCTGGGAAGGTTCCCACAAGTACCCCAAACTACAACACTTTGAGCAATTTTTACACTTTTTGGCAACTCCACCAACCAGGGCAAATGACATCTCTGCGGACTCGGGGGGACCGGCTGAGCACGGAAAACACTATCCCACCTCCATCCGACGCTCCTAGCAAAACTTGAAAAATGAATGGGAGTCTATGGCAGCTATAACGACGGAAGGGGCCAGGGACACCAAACTCGGTGGGGACCTGGACGGGGTCGAGACATGTATACACACCCACTTTGGTCAACTTGGCATGTACACTTTTTCAGTTATTGAGAGTGCCCATTTTTTTTTTAATATGGGTGTCAATGGCAGCTATGTCTTAGCAACCAGCCACAGACACCAAACTTACAGGGAAGGTGGACATGTTCCCACCTACTCTCCACGCCAAGTATGGGCCCACTACCTCAAATACTTTTCGAGTTATTGAGCTTGCCCATCTGACTTTTCTGGTTTTCATCCTATATCCTAACCCTAACCCTAACCCTAACCCTAACCCTAATTAGGGCCAGGGCCAAAAAAGTGTACATTTGGGTGGAAAAAAGGGCCTTTTTCTAAAAATTCTGGAGGGCTAACCCTAGTTCGTAGGGTTACGGGGTGAATCTCTAAAAATCCGGTTATCCCTCGTTACCCCTATGACCCCCCCTACCGATTTTTAAGACCCCCGGTCTCCCCGTCAGAGACCCCCAAACAGGACAAACTTTTCACAAAAATCATGGTTTTTGCTCCCTCGTGGCAACATTCGCTGTAATAACGTGTTTCTGCCACCAGATGGCATCGTTGCCATCTCGGTGTTTCTGTCAATGGGGAAAACTGCCACTTGGGTATTAGACCCGAACTTGCCACATGGGTATTCCATCAATGGGGGTGTTGCCACTTGGGTATTTTTACCCATACAACTGACACTTTGTCACATTTCACTCCATTTGGGCTTGCCACTTGGGTGTTTATGTCAATGGGGGCTTGCCACCTGGGTATTCGGGAACATGGGGCTTGCCACCTGGGTGTTTATGTCAATGGGGGCTTGCCAACTGGGTATTCCTGTACATGGGGGCTTGCCACCTGGGTGTTTATGTCAATGGGGGCTTGCCACCTGGGTATTCCTGTACATGGGGGCTTGCCACCTGGGTATTCCTGAACATGGGGCTTGCCACATGGGGGACCAAGGGTTAAGCACCGTCCGAACCTGGGTACCCACACTTGCCAAATGGGGGTATATGACCACGGGGGTGTTGCCACTTGGGGGACCAACACTTAGCACCATTCGAACCTGGGGACCCACACTTGCCAAATGGGTGTTTAGGACTATGGGGGTCTTGCCACTTGGGGGACCAGGGCAGATCATGGAGCTCATTTACCCAGGGATAGGGCACCCAAGGCCCGCATGGAGGTTGGATGAAACAGCCCCTGGACCTCCAGACAACCAGGGGCACTCATGGAGCTCAAGTACCCAGGAATGGAGCACCATGGGGCTTGCCACCTGGGTGTTTATGTCAATGGGGGCTTGCCACTTGGGGGACCAAGGGTTAAGCACCGTCCGAACCTGGGTACCCACACTTGCCAAATGGGGGTATATGACCACGGGGGTGTTGCCACTTGGGGGACCAACACTTAGCACCATTCGAACCTGGGGACCCACACTTGCCAAATGGGTGTTTAGGACTATGGGGGTCTTGCCACTTGGGGGACCAGGGCAGATCATGGAGCTCATTTACCCAGGGATAGGGCACCCAAGGCCCGCATGGAGGTTGGATGAAACAGCCCCTGGACCTCCAGACAACCAGGGGCACTCATGGAGCTCAAGTACCCAGGAATGGAGCACCATGGGGCTTGCCACCTGGGTGTTTATGTCAATGGGGGCTTGCCACTTGGGGGACCAAGGGTTAAGCACCGTCCGAACCTGGGTACCCACACTTGCCAAATGGGGGTATATGACCACGGGGGTGTTGCCACTTGGGGGACCAACACTTAGCACCATTCGAACCTGGGGACCCAGACTTAAGCCAAATGGGTGTTTAGGACTATGGGGGTCTTGCCACGTTGGGGACCCACACTTAAGCACCCTTCGAACCTGGGTACCCCACACTTAAGCACCCCTACACGGACTACACCCACCAGTCCGCAGGCCCAGAGTCTCGTGCCCCTGGTAAGGCTCCCTTTGTGGACATGGCTTGCCACTTGGGTGTTTATGACAATGGGAGGGTTGCCACCTGGGTATTCGAGTACATGGGGCTTGCCACCTGGGTATTCGTGAACATGGGGCTTGCCTCTTGGGTGTTTAAGACAATGGGAGGGTTGCCACCTGGGTATGCGAGTACATGGGGCTTGCCACCTGGGTGTTTATGTCAATGGGGGCTTGCCACTTGGGGGACCAAGACTTAAGCACCGTTGGAACCTGGGTACCCCACACTTAAGCACCCCTACACGGACTACACCCACCAGTGCGCATGGCCCAGAGTCTCGTGCCCCTGGTAAGGCTGCCTTTGTGGACATGGGCTTGCCAAATGGGTGTTTAGGACAATGGGAGGGTTGCCACCTGGGTATTCGAGTACATGGGGCTTGCCAAATGGGTATTTGGACCTCCAGAGGACCAGGGCAGATCATGGAGCTTAAGTACCCAGGAATAGAGCACCATGGGGCTTGCCACCTGGGTGTTTATGTCAATGGGGGCTTGCCACCTGGGTATTCGGGAACATGGGGCTTGCCACCTGGGTGTTTATGTCAATGGGGGCTTGCCACCTGGGTATTCGGGAACATGGGGCTTGCCACCTGGGTATTTGAGTACATGGGGCTTGCCAAATGGGTATTTGGACCTCCAGAGGACCAGGGCAGATCATGGAGCTCATTTACCCAGGGACAGGGCACCCAAAGCCCGCATGGAGGTTGGATGAACCACCCCTTGGACCTCCAGAGAACCAGGGGCACTCATGGAGCTCAAGTACCCAGGAATGGAGCACCATGGGGCTTGCCACCTGGGTGTTTATGTCAATGGGGGCTTGCCACCTGGGTATTCGGGAACATGGGGCTTGCCAAATGGGTATCATAAAGGAGTATGCCCAAATAGCAGTTAAGTGATTGGCGCATTGTCGGTGCCTTTTCTCAGCAGAGATTTCCTTCTGCCTTTCCGGGGCGGCAGTCGAACCACAAATACCGTGCCGTTTGGGCGGACCGACCTTCACTCCCCCGTGGCACAATGGTTAAGAAGCTTGCCTCCCACCCGGCAGAGCCTGGTTCGATACCAGCTTGGGACGCTGAGCTGCAGGACTTGCCATCCGGGTATCATTTTCAATTGCATTGATGCCATATGGGAACCGACATTCACGGGGGCTTTAAGGGGGGGTCCCGTGCATTTATTGGGCCAAAGGTGGGCTCGGGTCATCACACACACTTGGAAGAATAAACGAAACCAGGCACAACCTCCTCTGATGCCCCCCTGCTCTGGGGGGGCTTTGCCAAGGAGTGGAGCACAATAACCCCGCATGGAGGTTGGGAGACAGACACCTTGGACCTCCAGACAACCAGGGGGACTCATGGAGCTCATTTACCCAGGAATGGAGCACCATAACCCCGCATGGAGGGTGGGAGACAGACCCCCTAACCCTCCAGACAACCAGGGGGGACTCATGGAGCTCATTTACCCAGGGCTAGGGCACTGAAAGCCCGCATGGAGGGCAGATGAACCACCCCCATGGACCTCCAGAGAACCAGGGGGACTCATGGAGCTCAAGTACCCAGGAATGGAGCACCATAACCCCGCATGGAGGGTGGGAGACAGACCCCCTAACCCTCCAGACAACCAGGGGGGACTCATGGAGCTCATTTACCCAGGGCTAGGGCACTGAAAGCCCGCATGGAGGGCAGATGAACCACCCCCATGGACCTCCAGAGAACCAGGGGGACTCATGGAGCTCAAGTACCCAGGAATGGAGCACCATAACCCCGCATGGAGGGTGGGAGACAGACCCCCTAACCCTCCAGACAACCAGGGGGGACTCATGGAGCTCATTTACCCAGGGCTAGGGCACTGAAAGCCCGCATGGAGGGCAGATGAACCACCCCCATGGACCTCCAGAGAACCAGGGGGACTCATGGAGCTCAAGTACCCAGGAATGGAGCACCATAACCCCGCATGGAGGGTGGGAGACAGACCCCCTAACCCTCCAGACAACCAGGGGGACTCATGGAACTTAAGTACCCAGGGCTAGGGCACCCAAACCCCGCATGGAGGGCAGATGAACCACCCCCCTGGACCTCCAGACAACCAGGGGGACTCATGGAGCTTAAGTACTTGGACCTCCAGAGAACCAGGGCACATCATGGAGCTCATGTACCCAGGAATGGAGCACCATAAGCCCGCAGGGAGGTTGGGAGACAGACCCCCTGGACCTCCAGACAACCAGGGGGACTCATGGAGCTTAAGTACTTGGACCTCCAGAGAACCAGGGCACATCATGGAGCTCAAGTACCCAGGAATGGAGCACCATAAGCCCGCAGGGAGGTTGGGAGACAGACCCCCTGGACCTCCAGACAACCAGGGGGACTCATGGAGCTTAAGTACTTGGACCTCCAGAGAACCAGGGCACATCATGGAGCTCAAGTACCCAGGAATGGAGCACCATAAGCCCGCAGGGAGGTTGGGAGACAGACCCCTTGGACCTCCAGAGAACCTGGATGAAACAGCACCTGGACCTCCAGACAACCAGGGGGACTCATGGAGCTTCTGTACCCAGGAATGGAGCACCATAACCCCGCAGGGAGGTTGGGAGACAGACCCCTTGGACCTCCAGAGAACCTGGATGAAACAGCACCTGGACCTCCAGACAACCAGGGGGACTCATGGAGCTTCTGTACCCAGGAATGGAGCACCATAACCCCGCAGGGAGGTTGGATGAAACAGCCCCTGGACCTCCAGAGAACCTGGATGGAACAGCACCTGGACCTCCAGACAACCAGGGGGACTCATGGAGCTTCTGTACCCAGGAATGAAGCACCATAACCCCGCATGGAGGTAGGATGAAACAGCCCCTGGACCTCCAGAGAACCTGGATGGAACAGCACCTGGACCTCCAGACAACCAGGGGGACTCATGGAGCTTCTGTACCCAGGAATGAAGCACCATAACCCCGCATGGAGGTAGGATGAAACAGCCCCTGGACCTCCAGACAACCAGGGGGACTCATGGAGCTTAAGTACTTGGACCTCCAGAGAACCAGGGCACATCATGGAGCTCAAGTACCCAGGAATGGAGCACCATAACCCCGCATGGAGGTAGGATGAAACAGCCCCTGGACCTCCAGAGAACCTGGATGAACCACCCCCATGGACCTCCAGACTAGTACCCATGAACCACCAGCACTCAGACACTTAGCACACCCAGCTAAGCCACTTTGCCACCAAGGAACACAGGTCAGAATACCCAAGTGGCAGGCCTCCCAATCCCCCACAATGCCCGTGGACCACACTACCCATGAACCACCAGCACTCAGACACTTAGCACACCCAGCTAAGCCACTTTGCCACCAAGGATCACCGGTCGGAACACCCAGGTGGCAGGCCCTCTGAGCTGAAAGTGAAAATCTGACACGATTCTATTCCTAATACAAGAGCTCCATCCAGGGGATTTTGCATGAACTGCATCTGCACCGGTATGGCACCAAAAGCGCCCAAATGGCCCATTCAAAGGAATACCGGGGTGGCAAACGAGCTCTTGCAGCCACTTGGGAATAGTGGCAGCCACTGCGGTGCAAAAGCCTATGGGAAATTTTGCCACTTCGGACCGTGGCCCTAACCCCTAACCCTAACCCCTTACCCTAACCCTAACCCTAACCCTAACCCTAACCCTAACCCTTACCCTAACCCTAACCCTAACCCTACCCTAACCCTAACCCTAACCCCTTACCCTAAGAACCACATTCCTGCTCTGCCACAGGATCAATTTAGCACAGAAAGAGATCAGGTCCATTGGACTAGAAACACAGCAATTAACATGCTACAACATTGGAATGACTATGTAAACTTGACATCCCCATAAGCCCGTAGATACGGGAGGGGATGAAAAGTGTTATTAGTTTACCCCAAAGAAATTTCCAGCTTTCGGATGCACAATGTGCTTTATTCAGCAAGGGTCTTAAATTTTATTCCCACTACAGGTTACAGTTCAAAATTAATGTACCCTAATCCTAATTTATCCTAACCCTAACCATTGTGATTTTTTAAGCCTAATCCTAACCTTATTTTCTCCTGATCTTTGTGACCCTTAAGGCCTTACCTTAACCAATTTTTCCTAACCCTAACCTTTGTGACCCATAAGGCAAAATTTTAATCATATTTTTTAGTGGGAGTGGGTTCTAGGAGGTTCAGAGACGATGATGGCCTGTGCATAACAAATTCTGTCGCCTTCGGCGACAGAATTTAATTTTGTTTCCCCTAACCCTTACCCTAACCCTTACCCTAACCCTAACCCTTACCCTAACCCCTAACCCATGGGTGTCTATGGCAGCTATGTCATAGGAAGGGGCCACAGCCACCAAACTTGGAGGGTATGTGGGACCCCTCCGTGAGTCACTCCAGGCCAAGTATGGGACCCATAAGTCTTTTACTTTTTCACTTACAGAGAGTCGTCACGCGTATTTTCTGGCTATCATCCTATATCCTACCCTGGCCGATTTCTCCAAAAATGTCCGATTTCTCCAAAAATGGCCAAAAATTGTCCCCATCCCAAAATTGGTCACTTATGCTAACCCTGAACCCTGGGTCCAAAATGTCCAACCCAAAACCCAACATTCTTCACTTAACCCAAACCCAAGGTTTTTCACTTACCCTAACCTCACCCAAGGTTCTTCACTTACCCTAACCAAACCCAAGATTATGCACTTAACCTAACCTCACCCAAGATTCTGCACTTAACCTAACCTCACCCAAGATTCTTCCCTTACCCTAACCTCACCCAAGATTCTTCCCTTAACCTAACCAAACCCAAGATTATGCACTTAACCTAACCAAAACCAAGATTCTGCACTTAACCTAACCTCACACGAGTAACAAAGTCTCCAAAAAACCTCTCCCAGGAACACTCTCCAGGCACTCGGGACACTCCAAAACACACTCTGGGAAGGTTCCCACAAGTACCCCAAACTACAACACTTTGAGATCACTTTCTACAGTAAGACTTTTCAATATATACATCTATCTAGTCTTTTATTCGTATTTTCCTGCCGGATGGCTTGGGACCCTCACTCGGACCCAGAAGGGGGTTGGGCCACGGTCCAGTATCGCCGAGGCAGACGGCGTAACGGGCAGCAGGCGGGGCAGATACAGGACAGGCACCGGGACGCATCCCACTATAGGGGTCCTCCAGCTCAAGAACGGAGCCGGACTTATGCATCGGTGACCCGGTACCGCCCGCCGAACCGCAGCAACAACTTTCGTGCTCCACATGGCCGCTTCCAGCCACCTGGGCAGCCCCGCCCCCGCTCCTACAGCTGGAATCGGAACGCAGCACGTGGTGGACGCAACCAACAACAGCAGCAGCGCCGCTATGCGCCTCAACACCACCAACCCAGCCGCAACAGCCAGCACCAGCAGTCGAATGATCCGCTCTTTACTGTAAAGGTAAGAGCCCTGCACAGACTTCTGAAGGCGACACACCACCTAAAGAATGTGTCGCACAATGACCATGATCCGCCAGCTATCCAGCGGATCACGGAGGATCTGACTGCTGCGATCAAGCCTGCGAACCCGAGCTTAAAGACACAACAACTGATCAAGGGTAACGCAAAAAACTGGGCTTGGAACACTATTCTGGTCCTGCGACAGCATTATGAGGAGGCACGCACCGAGGAGAAAAAGCTGCTGGAGGATCTTGGCGGGGACCTTCTAGCTCCGTTTGAAGTGGCGATCAAGTGGGCCAAGCGCAACCTGGGGAGGAGGTTCAACCTAGAAACGGCTGATGAAGTCCAGATGTTTTTAGCATCAAAGGAGGAAGAAGCAATCCCTCCATCTCCCTCCACCTCCTCTTCAGCCTCTACCTCTACCTCCTCCACCGCTCACTGCGCGCCCTCCCCTCCTGGTTCCTGCTCCTCCGCCACAAGCCACCCAGAACAGAGTGACCAAACTCTGGACTCAGATGAGAACCTGGATGAAGCTCCCCATCTTTCTTCATCACATCTAACCTGCTCACCTTCTGCCACGCCCCCTCCCTCTTGGCCTGTTCGCCCTGCCATGGTCACTTCAGAGACAATGACAGATCCTTGGCTGTCGGACTGGACACCACCAGGCGCACAGAGGGAGGAAAACGAAGGATCCCCTGGGCCCCCCCCACCACCTGCGGAGGCAGTTCACCCACTTCCTCAGCGCCGACAGAGGTCCTCCAGCCCCTCCAGAACAACCACTCCGGCACCACAGGCGGCATCCCCGACTCCTCCAGGTCCCTCTTCTTCTTCTTCCCGACGAGGAGCAGTCTCCACCACCGAAGGAGAATTGTGCCGGGTTTCCGAGCTGCTCCGTGAGGAAGTAAGGAAATACAGGACTGCGAGACCAGCCGCTGTGCCTCTCTTGGAGACCTCCAGCGGTGCACAGCTGGAACGGAGAGCCTCTCTAAGACCCAGGCTGGTTCCTCTGCGACAAAGGCTGCAGATCTGCACTCAACGGCAACTTACCTTCGACCCTAGGAGGACGACGGCAGAACCAGTGACAGCCCCTCCCACCAGCGGAACCTTGGATCCACCATCGAATCAGCTGACGGTTGCAGCTAGACAGATAGGTAACCTGAATAAAATGAGGAATTGGTCCCTCAAATTAAATGATAAAAAATTTGTTATTGTGGGGGACTCAAATGTTGCTAGGTTTCCGACCCTGAATAATCCGGACTTACAGGTAGAGAGCCTCCCGGGTGCTAAATGGAGACATTTAACCCACCTTTTCAACAAAGCACCTCTGTCTGAACATGTGGAGAGGCTTATTCTCTCTCTAGGTATCAACCACAGGGCTCAGAAGGACAAACAAGCTGCGGTGAGAGAGATGAAAGCGGCACTACGAGCAGCCAAGAGTAGGTGCCCCAATGCAGAAGTGTTTGTTCCTGTGCTTAATTTCTCGCTGACACTGCCCCTCCAGGAACGGGCATTGCTTAGTCACATGAACACTGAAATCATGCAGCTCAACCGCTTCATTCCTGCGCTGGAGAAGCGGGCTTTTACAGTCACCAGAGATAGAGTGCACTGGACCAAGCCTACAGCAGCCCGCATGCTAAACCACTGGGGGGAGTGGTTAAAATAAAGTGCCCCAAGAGCCTTCGAGTTGAGGAGGGGCGCTCTGAAATTGTAAATAAGAATGTATGCAATCTTTCCAGGTCATTTTTACTTAGTGATGCACAGTGTTCCCTTCTTAATAAAGGCTTAACCTTTGTCCCTACTCAGAACAACAGGTACTCTAAACAACTTAGAATGCAAATGAGATGGGATCTACAAAAGTACCATAGGAGGATTAAATTGGCCGTTCATTACAAAGATGAGGATGTTGATAATGATAACAACGGACATTTACCTTTTATGCCGGAGTCAGACTGGTCTCCCCCAATCATTTCTCTTCCTTCTGAAGTGGAGAAATTAATTTCTCAGGACCTGAAGTATTTTGATAAAGAATTCAAACTTATTAAAAACACACCTAATTTGAATGGAGAAGAGACAAAAGCGCTCTCAGAGCTTATGACCAATAACAATATTGTCATTAAACCTGCTGATAAGGGCAGCTCCATAGTTATTATGGACAGGGAGCAATATCTGTGGGAGGGACACAAACAACTATATAATGGGACATATTATAAAAAATTAGATACCCCTATTTATACCGAGACGGTCCCCCTTGTTAATAAAATTTTAGATGATTTACATAGAAAAAAATTCATTAATGCTAAACAAAAAACTTACTTGCGTGGCTCCTCTGAGCCTAGAACCAGGAGGTTCTATTTACTCCCTAAAATCCATAAAGAACCTGAAAAATGGAGCAAACCCTTTGAGATCCCCCCTGGCAGGCCCATAGTTTCGGATTGCGGTAGTGAGACTTATTATACAGCAGAGTTTATAGATCACTATTTATACCCTCTTTCAATTCGACATCAAAGTTACATTAAAGATACTTATGACTTTGTGGAAAAAATTAAATTAATTTCTTTACCTCAAAACTCTATTTTATTCACAATTGACATTGACAGTTTGTACACCAATATTGACATAGATGAGGGAATTAGCTGTATAAAAAACATTTTTTTCAAATATCCAGATTCGAGGAGACCAGATCGTGAACTCATCCAATTGTTAGAAATTAACCTAAAACGGAACGACTTTGTGTTCAACGGCCAATTTTACCTACAAGTCAAGGGGACAGCCATGGGCAAAAAATTTGCACCTGCATATGCAAATATCTTCATGGCTGCATGGGAGGCAGGTGCCCTGGGTACATGCAGGAAGGCCCCCCTGCATTATTACAGGTACCTGGATGACATCTGGGGGGTTTGGACTCACTCGGAAGCAGAATTTCAGGAATTCCTCCATCACTTGAATACACATAATCCATCTATCACAGTTAAGTCCACTACGAGCTTTAAATCAGTGGACTTTTTAGATACCACCACGTATAAAGGAGATAATTTTGATACTACACACAAATTGGACATTAAAGTTTTTTTCAAACCCACAGACACACATGCCCTGCTATTTAAAACCAGTTATCACCCAAGGCACACTTATGCTGGTCTAATTAAATCACAACTCCTCAGATTTCATAGGATATGTACACAGAAAACAGATTTTGAGGAGGCAACTAGAACTCTGTTTTCTGCTCTTGGTAAGAGAGGATATTCCAGGACCTTCCTCAGAGCGGGCAGGAAGAACTTCCTGGAGTCCAGACCCCCTGATTCATCCCCTATGATTCCTCTGATTACGACTTTCTCCTCCTCAGCGGGACATCTTGTTTATAATATTAAACAGAACTTTACTAAACTCCAATCGGACACCTCTTTGCTTCAAAATCATAAAATAATTGCTGCCTATAAAAGAAACAAGAATCTAAGGGACTTCCTTGTTCAGGCTGAGGTTAGACCCCTGAAAAAACCGGGGGTCAAGGGTCAGAGTGAATTTTTTAAACAGCTGCACTGGGTACAAAATAATTTCAACAACACAATTTTCAAATCAGAGCAATCAGGAAACCCTAAATCAAAAAACTGTGTTTATTTAATCACCTGTAAAATCTGTAAGATCCATTATGTGGGAGAGACGGGAAACAGCCTCCTCACCCGTTTCACCCAGCACAGACATAACATCCTGAAACATAAAAAGACTCATGTACCCTTAGTGCAGCACTTCATACGCCATGGCTGGGATGCAGTTTCAGCCTTAGTGCTGGAATGCAACCCAGCCTGGTCCTCAGCCCAGAGGAGAAGGGCTGAGATAACTTGGATCCACAGGCTGGGGACACGGATCCCCAAGGGTCTAAATGAGAGATAGGTGTGGCGTGGGTACTCCTAGCAGGACGTGCCCGTGCATATAGGGGAAAGGGCAGAGGAGGAGGGGGAGAGGGAAGGGGATTCATATTCCCGGATCTCTGACCTTTGACCCTGAATCCAAACCCTGACCCCGAACCCTAACCCCAACCCTACCCAGCCAGTGCCTCCTGTCTGGGTTGTCCCTCGTTGCCCTGTCCTCTCTAGAATGGCCGCAGCTCTGGATCCATCTTTGAGAGACCAATACAAGGACACACTCGGTTTTTCTTACATATTGATCTCAATCTTGGTTTTATTTATTTATTCCTGACCTTTCCTCATCTTCTATCCTAACCCTAACCTCTCAGGACCCTCAGCTGGACTTTAATTTTTCATCTGAACTCCACCACCGTACCTAACCCTAACCTTTTTTTCTAGATTTTTTGGAAAAATTAATGCCCTAGCCCAAATATTTTTTCCTAATCCTAACCTCTCAGAGTTCTCACCTAAACCTAACCCTAACCTAGTATTATGATGGTTTTATATTCTTAAGATAATTGTTTTTCACACTGTGCATCAAGAGAACAATTTTGCTAATAACACATTAATTTTCAGTACAAGTTCTCTACAATAAAGGCCACTTATAACCCTTCTTATGGTCAATATCTGTATATATTGGATTTGTTGTGAATATTGTAAATACTTTTCTTTTCTTGTATCATTCTGTATACTCATTATGGCATATTTTGTATATAGGTTTGAATTGTATCGGTATAAGCCGCAATACTCGTTCTTACCAGCAGAGGGCGGTAATGCGGGTAACCTGAGGGTTGTTGCTCTGCTCCGCTCCTCCTTGAGAAATCTCGATGACACTGCAACCGGTTTTCTCGGGCCAATCAGAGCCCAGCATTGCATTGTTTTGCTAATAAGGAGTTGTTTTTCATTGTATTCCTCAGTTGGAATAGCAAACGCCTGAAGAAGGCTGATTCTGGCCGAAACGTCGCGTTTTGTTTGCTATTCACTTGTTTGTTTGATTATTAAAGTGCCATACGGCGAGAAAAACAGCTCCGCTCTCGTTCGTCATCACTTTCTACAGTAAGACTTTTCAATATATACATCTATCTAGTCTTTTATTCGTATTTTCCTGCCGGATGGCTTGGGACCCTCACTCGGACCCAGAAGGGGGTTGGGCCACGGTCCAGTATCGCCGAGGCAGACGGCGTAACGGGCAGCAGGCGGGGCAGATACAGGACAGGCACCGGGACGCATCCCACTATAGGGGTCCTCCAGCTCAAGAACGGAGCCGGACTTATGCATCGGTGACCCGGTACCGCCCGCCGAACCGCAGCAACAACTTTCGTGCTCCACATGGCCGCTTCCAGCCACCTGGGCAGCCCCGCCCCCGCTCCTACAGCTGGAATCGGAACGCAGCACGTGGTGGACGCAACCAACAACAGCAGCAGCGCCGCTATGCGCCTCAACACCACCAACCCAGCCGCAACAGCCAGCACCAGCAGTCGAATGATCCGCTCTTTACTGTAAAGGTAAGAGCCCTGCACAGACTTCTGAAGGCGACACACCACCTAAAGAATGTGTCGCACAATGACCATGATCCGCCAGCTATCCAGCGGATCACGGAGGATCTGACTGCTGCGATCAAGCCTGCGAACCCGAGCTTAAAGACACAACAACTGATCAAGGGTAACGCAAAAAACTGGGCTTGGAACACTATTCTGGTCCTGCGACAGCATTATGAGGAGGCACGCACCGAGGAGAAAAAGCTGCTGGAGGATCTTGGCGGGGACCTTCTAGCTCCGTTTGAAGTGGCGATCAAGTGGGCCAAGCGCAACCTGGGGAGGAGGTTCAACCTAGAAACGGCTGATGAAGTCCAGATGTTTTTAGCATCAAAGGAGGAAGAAGCAATCCCTCCATCTCCCTCCACCTCCTCTTCAGCCTCTACCTCTACCTCCTCCACCGCTCACTGCGCGCCCTCCCCTCCTGGTTCCTGCTCCTCCGCCACAAGCCACCCAGAACAGAGTGACCAAACTCTGGACTCAGATGAGAACCTGGATGAAGCTCCCCATCTTTCTTCATCACATCTAACCTGCTCACCTTCTGCCACGCCCCCTCCCTCTTGGCCTGTTCGCCCTGCCATGGTCACTTCAGAGACAATGACAGATCCTTGGCTGTCGGACTGGACACCACCAGGCGCACAGAGGGAGGAAAACGAAGGATCCCCTGGGCCCCCCCCACCACCTGCGGAGGCAGTTCACCCACTTCCTCAGCGCCGACAGAGGTCCTCCAGCCCCTCCAGAACAACCACTCCGGCACCACAGGCGGCATCCCCGACTCCTCCAGGTCCCTCTTCTTCTTCTTCCCGACGAGGAGCAGTCTCCACCACCGAAGGAGAATTGTGCCGGGTTTCCGAGCTGCTCCGTGAGGAAGTAAGGAAATACAGGACTGCGAGACCAGCCGCTGTGCCTCTCTTGGAGACCTCCAGCGGTGCACAGCTGGAACGGAGAGCCTCTCTAAGACCCAGGCTGGTTCCTCTGCGACAAAGGCTGCAGATCTGCACTCAACGGCAACTTACCTTCGACCCTAGGAGGACGACGGCAGAACCAGTGACAGCCCCTCCCACCAGCGGAACCTTGGATCCACCATCGAATCAGCTGACGGTTGCAGCTAGACAGATAGGTAACCTGAATAAAATGAGGAATTGGTCCCTCAAATTAAATGATAAAAAATTTGTTATTGTGGGGGACTCAAATGTTGCTAGGTTTCCGACCCTGAATAATCCGGACTTACAGGTAGAGAGCCTCCCGGGTGCTAAATGGAGACATTTAACCCACCTTTTCAACAAAGCACCTCTGTCTGAACATGTGGAGAGGCTTATTCTCTCTCTAGGTATCAACCACAGGGCTCAGAAGGACAAACAAGCTGCGGTGAGAGAGATGAAAGCGGCACTACGAGCAGCCAAGAGTAGGTGCCCCAATGCAGAAGTGTTTGTTCCTGTGCTTAATTTCTCGCTGACACTGCCCCTCCAGGAACGGGCATTGCTTAGTCACATGAACACTGAAATCATGCAGCTCAACCGCTTCATTCCTGCGCTGGAGAAGCGGGCTTTTACAGTCACCAGAGATAGAGTGCACTGGACCAAGCCTACAGCAGCCCGCATGCTAAACCACTGGGGGGAGTGGTTAAAATAAAGTGCCCCAAGAGCCTTCGAGTTGAGGAGGGGCGCTCTGAAATTGTAAATAAGAATGTATGCAATCTTTCCAGGTCATTTTTACTTAGTGATGCACAGTGTTCCCTTCTTAATAAAGGCTTAACCTTTGTCCCTACTCAGAACAACAGGTACTCTAAACAACTTAGAATGCAAATGAGATGGGATCTACAAAAGTACCATAGGAGGATTAAATTGGCCGTTCATTACAAAGATGAGGATGTTGATAATGATAACAACGGACATTTACCTTTTATGCCGGAGTCAGACTGGTCTCCCCCAATCATTTCTCTTCCTTCTGAAGTGGAGAAATTAATTTCTCAGGACCTGAAGTATTTTGATAAAGAATTCAAACTTATTAAAAACACACCTAATTTGAATGGAGAAGAGACAAAAGCGCTCTCAGAGCTTATGACCAATAACAATATTGTCATTAAACCTGCTGATAAGGGCAGCTCCATAGTTATTATGGACAGGGAGCAATATCTGTGGGAGGGACACAAACAACTATATAATGGGACATATTATAAAAAATTAGATACCCCTATTTATACCGAGACGGTCCCCCTTGTTAATAAAATTTTAGATGATTTACATAGAAAAAAATTCATTAATGCTAAACAAAAAACTTACTTGCGTGGCTCCTCTGAGCCTAGAACCAGGAGGTTCTATTTACTCCCTAAAATCCATAAAGAACCTGAAAAATGGAGCAAACCCTTTGAGATCCCCCCTGGCAGGCCCATAGTTTCGGATTGCGGTAGTGAGACTTATTATACAGCAGAGTTTATAGATCACTATTTATACCCTCTTTCAATTCGACATCAAAGTTACATTAAAGATACTTATGACTTTGTGGAAAAAATTAAATTAATTTCTTTACCTCAAAACTCTATTTTATTCACAATTGACATTGACAGTTTGTACACCAATATTGACATAGATGAGGGAATTAGCTGTATAAAAAACATTTTTTTCAAATATCCAGATTCGAGGAGACCAGATCGTGAACTCATCCAATTGTTAGAAATTAACCTAAAACGGAACGACTTTGTGTTCAACGGCCAATTTTACCTACAAGTCAAGGGGACAGCCATGGGCAAAAAATTTGCACCTGCATATGCAAATATCTTCATGGCTGCATGGGAGGCAGGTGCCCTGGGTACATGCAGGAAGGCCCCCCTGCATTATTACAGGTACCTGGATGACATCTGGGGGGTTTGGACTCACTCGGAAGCAGAATTTCAGGAATTCCTCCATCACTTGAATACACATAATCCATCTATCACAGTTAAGTCCACTACGAGCTTTAAATCAGTGGACTTTTTAGATACCACCACGTATAAAGGAGATAATTTTGATACTACACACAAATTGGACATTAAAGTTTTTTTCAAACCCACAGACACACATGCCCTGCTATTTAAAACCAGTTATCACCCAAGGCACACTTATGCTGGTCTAATTAAATCACAACTCCTCAGATTTCATAGGATATGTACACAGAAAACAGATTTTGAGGAGGCAACTAGAACTCTGTTTTCTGCTCTTGGTAAGAGAGGATATTCCAGGACCTTCCTCAGAGCGGGCAGGAAGAACTTCCTGGAGTCCAGACCCCCTGATTCATCCCCTATGATTCCTCTGATTACGACTTTCTCCTCCTCAGCGGGACATCTTGTTTATAATATTAAACAGAACTTTACTAAACTCCAATCGGACACCTCTTTGCTTCAAAATCATAAAATAATTGCTGCCTATAAAAGAAACAAGAATCTAAGGGACTTCCTTGTTCAGGCTGAGGTTAGACCCCTGAAAAAACCGGGGGTCAAGGGTCAGAGTGAATTTTTTAAACAGCTGCACTGGGTACAAAATAATTTCAACAACACAATTTTCAAATCAGAGCAATCAGGAAACCCTAAATCAAAAAACTGTGTTTATTTAATCACCTGTAAAATCTGTAAGATCCATTATGTGGGAGAGACGGGAAACAGCCTCCTCACCCGTTTCACCCAGCACAGACATAACATCCTGAAACATAAAAAGACTCATGTACCCTTAGTGCAGCACTTCATACGCCATGGCTGGGATGCAGTTTCAGCCTTAGTGCTGGAATGCAACCCAGCCTGGTCCTCAGCCCAGAGGAGAAGGGCTGAGATAACTTGGATCCACAGGCTGGGGACACGGATCCCCAAGGGTCTAAATGAGAGATAGGTGTGGCGTGGGTACTCCTAGCAGGACGTGCCCGTGCATATAGGGGAAAGGGCAGAGGAGGAGGGGGAGAGGGAAGGGGATTCATATTCCCGGATCTCTGACCTTTGACCCTGAATCCAAACCCTGACCCCGAACCCTAACCCCAACCCTACCCAGCCAGTGCCTCCTGTCTGGGTTGTCCCTCGTTGCCCTGTCCTCTCTAGAATGGCCGCAGCTCTGGATCCATCTTTGAGAGACCAATACAAGGACACACTCGGTTTTTCTTACATATTGATCTCAATCTTGGTTTTATTTATTTATTCCTGACCTTTCCTCATCTTCTATCCTAACCCTAACCTCTCAGGACCCTCAGCTGGACTTTAATTTTTCATCTGAACTCCACCACCGTACCTAACCCTAACCTTTTTTTCTAGATTTTTTGGAAAAATTAATGCCCTAGCCCAAATATTTTTTCCTAATCCTAACCTCTCAGAGTTCTCACCTAAACCTAACCCTAACCTAGTATTATGATGGTTTTATATTCTTAAGATAATTGTTTTTCACACTGTGCATCAAGAGAACAATTTTGCTAATAACACATTAATTTTCAGTACAAGTTCTCTACAATAAAGGCCACTTATAACCCTTCTTATGGTCAATATCTGTATATATTGGATTTGTTGTGAATATTGTAAATACTTTTCTTTTCTTGTATCATTCTGTATACTCATTATGGCATATTTTGTATATAGGTTTGAATTGTATCGGTATAAGCCGCAATACTCGTTCTTACCAGCAGAGGGCGGTAATGCGGGTAACCTGAGGGTTGTTGCTCTGCTCCGCTCCTCCTTGAGAAATCTCGATGACACTGCAACCGGTTTTCTCGGGCCAATCAGAGCCCAGCATTGCATTGTTTTGCTAATAAGGAGTTGTTTTTCATTGTATTCCTCAGTTGGAATAGCAAACGCCTGAAGAAGGCTGATTCTGGCCGAAACGTCGCGTTTTGTTTGCTATTCACTTGTTTGTTTGATTATTAAAGTGCCATACGGCGAGAAAAACAGCTCCGCTCTCGTTCGTCATCACTTTCTACAGTAAGACTTTTCAATATATACATCTATCTAGTCTTTTATTCGTATTTTCCTGCCGGATGGCTTGGGACCCTCACTCGGACCCAGAAGGGGGTTGGGCCACGGTCCAGTATCGCCGAGGCAGACGGCGTAACGGGCAGCAGGCGGGGCAGATACAGGACAGGCACCGGGACGCATCCCACTATAGGGGTCCTCCAGCTCAAGAACGGAGCCGGACTTATGCATCGGTGACCCGGTACCGCCCGCCGAACCGCAGCAACAACTTTCGTGCTCCACATGGCCGCTTCCAGCCACCTGGGCAGCCCCGCCCCCGCTCCTACAGCTGGAATCGGAACGCAGCACGTGGTGGACGCAACCAACAACAGCAGCAGCGCCGCTATGCGCCTCAACACCACCAACCCAGCCGCAACAGCCAGCACCAGCAGTCGAATGATCCGCTCTTTACTGTAAAGGTAAGAGCCCTGCACAGACTTCTGAAGGCGACACACCACCTAAAGAATGTGTCGCACAATGACCATGATCCGCCAGCTATCCAGCGGATCACGGAGGATCTGACTGCTGCGATCAAGCCTGCGAACCCGAGCTTAAAGACACAACAACTGATCAAGGGTAACGCAAAAAACTGGGCTTGGAACACTATTCTGGTCCTGCGACAGCATTATGAGGAGGCACGCACCGAGGAGAAAAAGCTGCTGGAGGATCTTGGCGGGGACCTTCTAGCTCCGTTTGAAGTGGCGATCAAGTGGGCCAAGCGCAACCTGGGGAGGAGGTTCAACCTAGAAACGGCTGATGAAGTCCAGATGTTTTTAGCATCAAAGGAGGAAGAAGCAATCCCTCCATCTCCCTCCACCTCCTCTTCAGCCTCTACCTCTACCTCCTCCACCGCTCACTGCGCGCCCTCCCCTCCTGGTTCCTGCTCCTCCGCCACAAGCCACCCAGAACAGAGTGACCAAACTCTGGACTCAGATGAGAACCTGGATGAAGCTCCCCATCTTTCTTCATCACATCTAACCTGCTCACCTTCTGCCACGCCCCCTCCCTCTTGGCCTGTTCGCCCTGCCATGGTCACTTCAGAGACAATGACAGATCCTTGGCTGTCGGACTGGACACCACCAGGCGCACAGAGGGAGGAAAACGAAGGATCCCCTGGGCCCCCCCCACCACCTGCGGAGGCAGTTCACCCACTTCCTCAGCGCCGACAGAGGTCCTCCAGCCCCTCCAGAACAACCACTCCGGCACCACAGGCGGCATCCCCGACTCCTCCAGGTCCCTCTTCTTCTTCTTCCCGACGAGGAGCAGTCTCCACCACCGAAGGAGAATTGTGCCGGGTTTCCGAGCTGCTCCGTGAGGAAGTAAGGAAATACAGGACTGCGAGACCAGCCGCTGTGCCTCTCTTGGAGACCTCCAGCGGTGCACAGCTGGAACGGAGAGCCTCTCTAAGACCCAGGCTGGTTCCTCTGCGACAAAGGCTGCAGATCTGCACTCAACGGCAACTTACCTTCGACCCTAGGAGGACGACGGCAGAACCAGTGACAGCCCCTCCCACCAGCGGAACCTTGGATCCACCATCGAATCAGCTGACGGTTGCAGCTAGACAGATAGGTAACCTGAATAAAATGAGGAATTGGTCCCTCAAATTAAATGATAAAAAATTTGTTATTGTGGGGGACTCAAATGTTGCTAGGTTTCCGACCCTGAATAATCCGGACTTACAGGTAGAGAGCCTCCCGGGTGCTAAATGGAGACATTTAACCCACCTTTTCAACAAAGCACCTCTGTCTGAACATGTGGAGAGGCTTATTCTCTCTCTAGGTATCAACCACAGGGCTCAGAAGGACAAACAAGCTGCGGTGAGAGAGATGAAAGCGGCACTACGAGCAGCCAAGAGTAGGTGCCCCAATGCAGAAGTGTTTGTTCCTGTGCTTAATTTCTCGCTGACACTGCCCCTCCAGGAACGGGCATTGCTTAGTCACATGAACACTGAAATCATGCAGCTCAACCGCTTCATTCCTGCGCTGGAGAAGCGGGCTTTTACAGTCACCAGAGATAGAGTGCACTGGACCAAGCCTACAGCAGCCCGCATGCTAAACCACTGGGGGGAGTGGTTAAAATAAAGTGCCCCAAGAGCCTTCGAGTTGAGGAGGGGCGCTCTGAAATTGTAAATAAGAATGTATGCAATCTTTCCAGGTCATTTTTACTTAGTGATGCACAGTGTTCCCTTCTTAATAAAGGCTTAACCTTTGTCCCTACTCAGAACAACAGGTACTCTAAACAACTTAGAATGCAAATGAGATGGGATCTACAAAAGTACCATAGGAGGATTAAATTGGCCGTTCATTACAAAGATGAGGATGTTGATAATGATAACAACGGACATTTACCTTTTATGCCGGAGTCAGACTGGTCTCCCCCAATCATTTCTCTTCCTTCTGAAGTGGAGAAATTAATTTCTCAGGACCTGAAGTATTTTGATAAAGAATTCAAACTTATTAAAAACACACCTAATTTGAATGGAGAAGAGACAAAAGCGCTCTCAGAGCTTATGACCAATAACAATATTGTCATTAAACCTGCTGATAAGGGCAGCTCCATAGTTATTATGGACAGGGAGCAATATCTGTGGGAGGGACACAAACAACTATATAATGGGACATATTATAAAAAATTAGATACCCCTATTTATACCGAGACGGTCCCCCTTGTTAATAAAATTTTAGATGATTTACATAGAAAAAAATTCATTAATGCTAAACAAAAAACTTACTTGCGTGGCTCCTCTGAGCCTAGAACCAGGAGGTTCTATTTACTCCCTAAAATCCATAAAGAACCTGAAAAATGGAGCAAACCCTTTGAGATCCCCCCTGGCAGGCCCATAGTTTCGGATTGCGGTAGTGAGACTTATTATACAGCAGAGTTTATAGATCACTATTTATACCCTCTTTCAATTCGACATCAAAGTTACATTAAAGATACTTATGACTTTGTGGAAAAAATTAAATTAATTTCTTTACCTCAAAACTCTATTTTATTCACAATTGACATTGACAGTTTGTACACCAATATTGACATAGATGAGGGAATTAGCTGTATAAAAAACATTTTTTTCAAATATCCAGATTCGAGGAGACCAGATCGTGAACTCATCCAATTGTTAGAAATTAACCTAAAACGGAACGACTTTGTGTTCAACGGCCAATTTTACCTACAAGTCAAGGGGACAGCCATGGGCAAAAAATTTGCACCTGCATATGCAAATATCTTCATGGCTGCATGGGAGGCAGGTGCCCTGGGTACATGCAGGAAGGCCCCCCTGCATTATTACAGGTACCTGGATGACATCTGGGGGGTTTGGACTCACTCGGAAGCAGAATTTCAGGAATTCCTCCATCACTTGAATACACATAATCCATCTATCACAGTTAAGTCCACTACGAGCTTTAAATCAGTGGACTTTTTAGATACCACCACGTATAAAGGAGATAATTTTGATACTACACACAAATTGGACATTAAAGTTTTTTTCAAACCCACAGACACACATGCCCTGCTATTTAAAACCAGTTATCACCCAAGGCACACTTATGCTGGTCTAATTAAATCACAACTCCTCAGATTTCATAGGATATGTACACAGAAAACAGATTTTGAGGAGGCAACTAGAACTCTGTTTTCTGCTCTTGGTAAGAGAGGATATTCCAGGACCTTCCTCAGAGCGGGCAGGAAGAACTTCCTGGAGTCCAGACCCCCTGATTCATCCCCTATGATTCCTCTGATTACGACTTTCTCCTCCTCAGCGGGACATCTTGTTTATAATATTAAACAGAACTTTACTAAACTCCAATCGGACACCTCTTTGCTTCAAAATCATAAAATAATTGCTGCCTATAAAAGAAACAAGAATCTAAGGGACTTCCTTGTTCAGGCTGAGGTTAGACCCCTGAAAAAACCGGGGGTCAAGGGTCAGAGTGAATTTTTTAAACAGCTGCACTGGGTACAAAATAATTTCAACAACACAATTTTCAAATCAGAGCAATCAGGAAACCCTAAATCAAAAAACTGTGTTTATTTAATCACCTGTAAAATCTGTAAGATCCATTATGTGGGAGAGACGGGAAACAGCCTCCTCACCCGTTTCACCCAGCACAGACATAACATCCTGAAACATAAAAAGACTCATGTACCCTTAGTGCAGCACTTCATACGCCATGGCTGGGATGCAGTTTCAGCCTTAGTGCTGGAATGCAACCCAGCCTGGTCCTCAGCCCAGAGGAGAAGGGCTGAGATAACTTGGATCCACAGGCTGGGGACACGGATCCCCAAGGGTCTAAATGAGAGATAGGTGTGGCGTGGGTACTCCTAGCAGGACGTGCCCGTGCATATAGGGGAAAGGGCAGAGGAGGAGGGGGAGAGGGAAGGGGATTCATATTCCCGGATCTCTGACCTTTGACCCTGAATCCAAACCCTGACCCCGAACCCTAACCCCAACCCTACCCAGCCAGTGCCTCCTGTCTGGGTTGTCCCTCGTTGCCCTGTCCTCTCTAGAATGGCCGCAGCTCTGGATCCATCTTTGAGAGACCAATACAAGGACACACTCGGTTTTTCTTACATATTGATCTCAATCTTGGTTTTATTTATTTATTCCTGACCTTTCCTCATCTTCTATCCTAACCCTAACCTCTCAGGACCCTCAGCTGGACTTTAATTTTTCATCTGAACTCCACCACCGTACCTAACCCTAACCTTTTTTTCTAGATTTTTTGGAAAAATTAATGCCCTAGCCCAAATATTTTTTCCTAATCCTAACCTCTCAGAGTTCTCACCTAAACCTAACCCTAACCTAGTATTATGATGGTTTTATATTCTTAAGATAATTGTTTTTCACACTGTGCATCAAGAGAACAATTTTGCTAATAACACATTAATTTTCAGTACAAGTTCTCTACAATAAAGGCCACTTATAACCCTTCTTATGGTCAATATCTGTATATATTGGATTTGTTGTGAATATTGTAAATACTTTTCTTTTCTTGTATCATTCTGTATACTCATTATGGCATATTTTGTATATAGGTTTGAATTGTATCGGTATAAGCCGCAATACTCGTTCTTACCAGCAGAGGGCGGTAATGCGGGTAACCTGAGGGTTGTTGCTCTGCTCCGCTCCTCCTTGAGAAATCTCGATGACACTGCAACCGGTTTTCTCGGGCCAATCAGAGCCCAGCATTGCATTGTTTTGCTAATAAGGAGTTGTTTTTCATTGTATTCCTCAGTTGGAATAGCAAACGCCTGAAGAAGGCTGATTCTGGCCGAAACGTCGCGTTTTGTTTGCTATTCACTTGTTTGTTTGATTATTAAAGTGCCATACGGCGAGAAAAACAGCTCCGCTCTCGTTCGTCATCACTTTCTACAGTAAGACTTTTCAATATATACATCTATCTAGTCTTTTATTCGTATTTTCCTGCCGGATGGCTTGGGACCCTCACTCGGACCCAGAAGGGGGTTGGGCCACGGTCCAGTATCGCCGAGGCAGACGGCGTAACGGGCAGCAGGCGGGGCAGATACAGGACAGGCACCGGGACGCATCCCACTATAGGGGTCCTCCAGCTCAAGAACGGAGCCGGACTTATGCATCGGTGACCCGGTACCGCCCGCCGAACCGCAGCAACAACTTTCGTGCTCCACATGGCCGCTTCCAGCCACCTGGGCAGCCCCGCCCCCGCTCCTACAGCTGGAATCGGAACGCAGCACGTGGTGGACGCAACCAACAACAGCAGCAGCGCCGCTATGCGCCTCAACACCACCAACCCAGCCGCAACAGCCAGCACCAGCAGTCGAATGATCCGCTCTTTACTGTAAAGGTAAGAGCCCTGCACAGACTTCTGAAGGCGACACACCACCTAAAGAATGTGTCGCACAATGACCATGATCCGCCAGCTATCCAGCGGATCACGGAGGATCTGACTGCTGCGATCAAGCCTGCGAACCCGAGCTTAAAGACACAACAACTGATCAAGGGTAACGCAAAAAACTGGGCTTGGAACACTATTCTGGTCCTGCGACAGCATTATGAGGAGGCACGCACCGAGGAGAAAAAGCTGCTGGAGGATCTTGGCGGGGACCTTCTAGCTCCGTTTGAAGTGGCGATCAAGTGGGCCAAGCGCAACCTGGGGAGGAGGTTCAACCTAGAAACGGCTGATGAAGTCCAGATGTTTTTAGCATCAAAGGAGGAAGAAGCAATCCCTCCATCTCCCTCCACCTCCTCTTCAGCCTCTACCTCTACCTCCTCCACCGCTCACTGCGCGCCCTCCCCTCCTGGTTCCTGCTCCTCCGCCACAAGCCACCCAGAACAGAGTGACCAAACTCTGGACTCAGATGAGAACCTGGATGAAGCTCCCCATCTTTCTTCATCACATCTAACCTGCTCACCTTCTGCCACGCCCCCTCCCTCTTGGCCTGTTCGCCCTGCCATGGTCACTTCAGAGACAATGACAGATCCTTGGCTGTCGGACTGGACACCACCAGGCGCACAGAGGGAGGAAAACGAAGGATCCCCTGGGCCCCCCCCACCACCTGCGGAGGCAGTTCACCCACTTCCTCAGCGCCGACAGAGGTCCTCCAGCCCCTCCAGAACAACCACTCCGGCACCACAGGCGGCATCCCCGACTCCTCCAGGTCCCTCTTCTTCTTCTTCCCGACGAGGAGCAGTCTCCACCACCGAAGGAGAATTGTGCCGGGTTTCCGAGCTGCTCCGTGAGGAAGTAAGGAAATACAGGACTGCGAGACCAGCCGCTGTGCCTCTCTTGGAGACCTCCAGCGGTGCACAGCTGGAACGGAGAGCCTCTCTAAGACCCAGGCTGGTTCCTCTGCGACAAAGGCTGCAGATCTGCACTCAACGGCAACTTACCTTCGACCCTAGGAGGACGACGGCAGAACCAGTGACAGCCCCTCCCACCAGCGGAACCTTGGATCCACCATCGAATCAGCTGACGGTTGCAGCTAGACAGATAGGTAACCTGAATAAAATGAGGAATTGGTCCCTCAAATTAAATGATAAAAAATTTGTTATTGTGGGGGACTCAAATGTTGCTAGGTTTCCGACCCTGAATAATCCGGACTTACAGGTAGAGAGCCTCCCGGGTGCTAAATGGAGACATTTAACCCACCTTTTCAACAAAGCACCTCTGTCTGAACATGTGGAGAGGCTTATTCTCTCTCTAGGTATCAACCACAGGGCTCAGAAGGACAAACAAGCTGCGGTGAGAGAGATGAAAGCGGCACTACGAGCAGCCAAGAGTAGGTGCCCCAATGCAGAAGTGTTTGTTCCTGTGCTTAATTTCTCGCTGACACTGCCCCTCCAGGAACGGGCATTGCTTAGTCACATGAACACTGAAATCATGCAGCTCAACCGCTTCATTCCTGCGCTGGAGAAGCGGGCTTTTACAGTCACCAGAGATAGAGTGCACTGGACCAAGCCTACAGCAGCCCGCATGCTAAACCACTGGGGGGAGTGGTTAAAATAAAGTGCCCCAAGAGCCTTCGAGTTGAGGAGGGGCGCTCTGAAATTGTAAATAAGAATGTATGCAATCTTTCCAGGTCATTTTTACTTAGTGATGCACAGTGTTCCCTTCTTAATAAAGGCTTAACCTTTGTCCCTACTCAGAACAACAGGTACTCTAAACAACTTAGAATGCAAATGAGATGGGATCTACAAAAGTACCATAGGAGGATTAAATTGGCCGTTCATTACAAAGATGAGGATGTTGATAATGATAACAACGGACATTTACCTTTTATGCCGGAGTCAGACTGGTCTCCCCCAATCATTTCTCTTCCTTCTGAAGTGGAGAAATTAATTTCTCAGGACCTGAAGTATTTTGATAAAGAATTCAAACTTATTAAAAACACACCTAATTTGAATGGAGAAGAGACAAAAGCGCTCTCAGAGCTTATGACCAATAACAATATTGTCATTAAACCTGCTGATAAGGGCAGCTCCATAGTTATTATGGACAGGGAGCAATATCTGTGGGAGGGACACAAACAACTATATAATGGGACATATTATAAAAAATTAGATACCCCTATTTATACCGAGACGGTCCCCCTTGTTAATAAAATTTTAGATGATTTACATAGAAAAAAATTCATTAATGCTAAACAAAAAACTTACTTGCGTGGCTCCTCTGAGCCTAGAACCAGGAGGTTCTATTTACTCCCTAAAATCCATAAAGAACCTGAAAAATGGAGCAAACCCTTTGAGATCCCCCCTGGCAGGCCCATAGTTTCGGATTGCGGTAGTGAGACTTATTATACAGCAGAGTTTATAGATCACTATTTATACCCTCTTTCAATTCGACATCAAAGTTACATTAAAGATACTTATGACTTTGTGGAAAAAATTAAATTAATTTCTTTACCTCAAAACTCTATTTTATTCACAATTGACATTGACAGTTTGTACACCAATATTGACATAGATGAGGGAATTAGCTGTATAAAAAACATTTTTTTCAAATATCCAGATTCGAGGAGACCAGATCGTGAACTCATCCAATTGTTAGAAATTAACCTAAAACGGAACGACTTTGTGTTCAACGGCCAATTTTACCTACAAGTCAAGGGGACAGCCATGGGCAAAAAATTTGCACCTGCATATGCAAATATCTTCATGGCTGCATGGGAGGCAGGTGCCCTGGGTACATGCAGGAAGGCCCCCCTGCATTATTACAGGTACCTGGATGACATCTGGGGGGTTTGGACTCACTCGGAAGCAGAATTTCAGGAATTCCTCCATCACTTGAATACACATAATCCATCTATCACAGTTAAGTCCACTACGAGCTTTAAATCAGTGGACTTTTTAGATACCACCACGTATAAAGGAGATAATTTTGATACTACACACAAATTGGACATTAAAGTTTTTTTCAAACCCACAGACACACATGCCCTGCTATTTAAAACCAGTTATCACCCAAGGCACACTTATGCTGGTCTAATTAAATCACAACTCCTCAGATTTCATAGGATATGTACACAGAAAACAGATTTTGAGGAGGCAACTAGAACTCTGTTTTCTGCTCTTGGTAAGAGAGGATATTCCAGGACCTTCCTCAGAGCGGGCAGGAAGAACTTCCTGGAGTCCAGACCCCCTGATTCATCCCCTATGATTCCTCTGATTACGACTTTCTCCTCCTCAGCGGGACATCTTGTTTATAATATTAAACAGAACTTTACTAAACTCCAATCGGACACCTCTTTGCTTCAAAATCATAAAATAATTGCTGCCTATAAAAGAAACAAGAATCTAAGGGACTTCCTTGTTCAGGCTGAGGTTAGACCCCTGAAAAAACCGGGGGTCAAGGGTCAGAGTGAATTTTTTAAACAGCTGCACTGGGTACAAAATAATTTCAACAACACAATTTTCAAATCAGAGCAATCAGGAAACCCTAAATCAAAAAACTGTGTTTATTTAATCACCTGTAAAATCTGTAAGATCCATTATGTGGGAGAGACGGGAAACAGCCTCCTCACCCGTTTCACCCAGCACAGACATAACATCCTGAAACATAAAAAGACTCATGTACCCTTAGTGCAGCACTTCATACGCCATGGCTGGGATGCAGTTTCAGCCTTAGTGCTGGAATGCAACCCAGCCTGGTCCTCAGCCCAGAGGAGAAGGGCTGAGATAACTTGGATCCACAGGCTGGGGACACGGATCCCCAAGGGTCTAAATGAGAGATAGGTGTGGCGTGGGTACTCCTAGCAGGACGTGCCCGTGCATATAGGGGAAAGGGCAGAGGAGGAGGGGGAGAGGGAAGGGGATTCATATTCCCGGATCTCTGACCTTTGACCCTGAATCCAAACCCTGACCCCGAACCCTAACCCCAACCCTACCCAGCCAGTGCCTCCTGTCTGGGTTGTCCCTCGTTGCCCTGTCCTCTCTAGAATGGCCGCAGCTCTGGATCCATCTTTGAGAGACCAATACAAGGACACACTCGGTTTTTCTTACATATTGATCTCAATCTTGGTTTTATTTATTTATTCCTGACCTTTCCTCATCTTCTATCCTAACCCTAACCTCTCAGGACCCTCAGCTGGACTTTAATTTTTCATCTGAACTCCACCACCGTACCTAACCCTAACCTTTTTTTCTAGATTTTTTGGAAAAATTAATGCCCTAGCCCAAATATTTTTTCCTAATCCTAACCTCTCAGAGTTCTCACCTAAACCTAACCCTAACCTAGTATTATGATGGTTTTATATTCTTAAGATAATTGTTTTTCACACTGTGCATCAAGAGAACAATTTTGCTAATAACACATTAATTTTCAGTACAAGTTCTCTACAATAAAGGCCACTTATAACCCTTCTTATGGTCAATATCTGTATATATTGGATTTGTTGTGAATATTGTAAATACTTTTCTTTTCTTGTATCATTCTGTATACTCATTATGGCATATTTTGTATATAGGTTTGAATTGTATCGGTATAAGCCGCAATACTCGTTCTTACCAGCAGAGGGCGGTAATGCGGGTAACCTGAGGGTTGTTGCTCTGCTCCGCTCCTCCTTGAGAAATCTCGATGACACTGCAACCGGTTTTCTCGGGCCAATCAGAGCCCAGCATTGCATTGTTTTGCTAATAAGGAGTTGTTTTTCATTGTATTCCTCAGTTGGAATAGCAAACGCCTGAAGAAGGCTGATTCTGGCCGAAACGTCGCGTTTTGTTTGCTATTCACTTGTTTGTTTGATTATTAAAGTGCCATACGGCGAGAAAAACAGCTCCGCTCTCGTTCGTCATCACTTTCTACAGTAAGACTTTTCAATATATACATCTATCTAGTCTTTTATTCGTATTTTCCTGCCGGATGGCTTGGGACCCTCACTCGGACCCAGAAGGGGGTTGGGCCACGGTCCAGTATCGCCGAGGCAGACGGCGTAACGGGCAGCAGGCGGGGCAGATACAGGACAGGCACCGGGACGCATCCCACTATAGGGGTCCTCCAGCTCAAGAACGGAGCCGGACTTATGCATCGGTGACCCGGTACCGCCCGCCGAACCGCAGCAACAACTTTCGTGCTCCACATGGCCGCTTCCAGCCACCTGGGCAGCCCCGCCCCCGCTCCTACAGCTGGAATCGGAACGCAGCACGTGGTGGACGCAACCAACAACAGCAGCAGCGCCGCTATGCGCCTCAACACCACCAACCCAGCCGCAACAGCCAGCACCAGCAGTCGAATGATCCGCTCTTTACTGTAAAGGTAAGAGCCCTGCACAGACTTCTGAAGGCGACACACCACCTAAAGAATGTGTCGCACAATGACCATGATCCGCCAGCTATCCAGCGGATCACGGAGGATCTGACTGCTGCGATCAAGCCTGCGAACCCGAGCTTAAAGACACAACAACTGATCAAGGGTAACGCAAAAAACTGGGCTTGGAACACTATTCTGGTCCTGCGACAGCATTATGAGGAGGCACGCACCGAGGAGAAAAAGCTGCTGGAGGATCTTGGCGGGGACCTTCTAGCTCCGTTTGAAGTGGCGATCAAGTGGGCCAAGCGCAACCTGGGGAGGAGGTTCAACCTAGAAACGGCTGATGAAGTCCAGATGTTTTTAGCATCAAAGGAGGAAGAAGCAATCCCTCCATCTCCCTCCACCTCCTCTTCAGCCTCTACCTCTACCTCCTCCACCGCTCACTGCGCGCCCTCCCCTCCTGGTTCCTGCTCCTCCGCCACAAGCCACCCAGAACAGAGTGACCAAACTCTGGACTCAGATGAGAACCTGGATGAAGCTCCCCATCTTTCTTCATCACATCTAACCTGCTCACCTTCTGCCACGCCCCCTCCCTCTTGGCCTGTTCGCCCTGCCATGGTCACTTCAGAGACAATGACAGATCCTTGGCTGTCGGACTGGACACCACCAGGCGCACAGAGGGAGGAAAACGAAGGATCCCCTGGGCCCCCCCCACCACCTGCGGAGGCAGTTCACCCACTTCCTCAGCGCCGACAGAGGTCCTCCAGCCCCTCCAGAACAACCACTCCGGCACCACAGGCGGCATCCCCGACTCCTCCAGGTCCCTCTTCTTCTTCTTCCCGACGAGGAGCAGTCTCCACCACCGAAGGAGAATTGTGCCGGGTTTCCGAGCTGCTCCGTGAGGAAGTAAGGAAATACAGGACTGCGAGACCAGCCGCTGTGCCTCTCTTGGAGACCTCCAGCGGTGCACAGCTGGAACGGAGAGCCTCTCTAAGACCCAGGCTGGTTCCTCTGCGACAAAGGCTGCAGATCTGCACTCAACGGCAACTTACCTTCGACCCTAGGAGGACGACGGCAGAACCAGTGACAGCCCCTCCCACCAGCGGAACCTTGGATCCACCATCGAATCAGCTGACGGTTGCAGCTAGACAGATAGGTAACCTGAATAAAATGAGGAATTGGTCCCTCAAATTAAATGATAAAAAATTTGTTATTGTGGGGGACTCAAATGTTGCTAGGTTTCCGACCCTGAATAATCCGGACTTACAGGTAGAGAGCCTCCCGGGTGCTAAATGGAGACATTTAACCCACCTTTTCAACAAAGCACCTCTGTCTGAACATGTGGAGAGGCTTATTCTCTCTCTAGGTATCAACCACAGGGCTCAGAAGGACAAACAAGCTGCGGTGAGAGAGATGAAAGCGGCACTACGAGCAGCCAAGAGTAGGTGCCCCAATGCAGAAGTGTTTGTTCCTGTGCTTAATTTCTCGCTGACACTGCCCCTCCAGGAACGGGCATTGCTTAGTCACATGAACACTGAAATCATGCAGCTCAACCGCTTCATTCCTGCGCTGGAGAAGCGGGCTTTTACAGTCACCAGAGATAGAGTGCACTGGACCAAGCCTACAGCAGCCCGCATGCTAAACCACTGGGGGGAGTGGTTAAAATAAAGTGCCCCAAGAGCCTTCGAGTTGAGGAGGGGCGCTCTGAAATTGTAAATAAGAATGTATGCAATCTTTCCAGGTCATTTTTACTTAGTGATGCACAGTGTTCCCTTCTTAATAAAGGCTTAACCTTTGTCCCTACTCAGAACAACAGGTACTCTAAACAACTTAGAATGCAAATGAGATGGGATCTACAAAAGTACCATAGGAGGATTAAATTGGCCGTTCATTACAAAGATGAGGATGTTGATAATGATAACAACGGACATTTACCTTTTATGCCGGAGTCAGACTGGTCTCCCCCAATCATTTCTCTTCCTTCTGAAGTGGAGAAATTAATTTCTCAGGACCTGAAGTATTTTGATAAAGAATTCAAACTTATTAAAAACACACCTAATTTGAATGGAGAAGAGACAAAAGCGCTCTCAGAGCTTATGACCAATAACAATATTGTCATTAAACCTGCTGATAAGGGCAGCTCCATAGTTATTATGGACAGGGAGCAATATCTGTGGGAGGGACACAAACAACTATATAATGGGACATATTATAAAAAATTAGATACCCCTATTTATACCGAGACGGTCCCCCTTGTTAATAAAATTTTAGATGATTTACATAGAAAAAAATTCATTAATGCTAAACAAAAAACTTACTTGCGTGGCTCCTCTGAGCCTAGAACCAGGAGGTTCTATTTACTCCCTAAAATCCATAAAGAACCTGAAAAATGGAGCAAACCCTTTGAGATCCCCCCTGGCAGGCCCATAGTTTCGGATTGCGGTAGTGAGACTTATTATACAGCAGAGTTTATAGATCACTATTTATACCCTCTTTCAATTCGACATCAAAGTTACATTAAAGATACTTATGACTTTGTGGAAAAAATTAAATTAATTTCTTTACCTCAAAACTCTATTTTATTCACAATTGACATTGACAGTTTGTACACCAATATTGACATAGATGAGGGAATTAGCTGTATAAAAAACATTTTTTTCAAATATCCAGATTCGAGGAGACCAGATCGTGAACTCATCCAATTGTTAGAAATTAACCTAAAACGGAACGACTTTGTGTTCAACGGCCAATTTTACCTACAAGTCAAGGGGACAGCCATGGGCAAAAAATTTGCACCTGCATATGCAAATATCCTCATGGCTGCATGGGAGGCAGGTGCCCTGGGTACATGCAGGAAGGCCCCCCTGCATTATTACAGGTACCTGGATGACATCTGGGGGGTTTGGACTCACTCGGAAGCAGAATTTCAGGAATTCCTCCATCACTTGAATACACATAATCCATCTATCACAGTTAAGTCCACTACGAGCTTTAAATCAGTGGACTTTTTAGATACCACCACGTATAAAGGAGATAATTTTGATACTACACACAAATTGGACATTAAAGTTTTTTTCAAACCCACAGACACACATGCCCTGCTATTTAAAACCAGTTATCACCCAAGGCACACTTATGCTGGTCTAATTAAATCACAACTCCTCAGATTTCATAGGATATGTACACAGAAAACAGATTTTGAGGAGGCAACTAGAACTCTGTTTTCTGCTCTTGGTAAGAGAGGATATTCCAGGACCTTCCTCAGAGCGGGCAGGAAGAACTTCCTGGAGTCCAGACCCCCTGATTCATCCCCTATGATTCCTCTGATTACGACTTTCTCCTCCTCAGCGGGACATCTTGTTTATAATATTAAACAGAACTTTACTAAACTCCAATCGGACACCTCTTTGCTTCAAAATCATAAAATAATTGCTGCCTATAAAAGAAACAAGAATCTAAGGGACTTCCTTGTTCAGGCTGAGGTTAGACCCCTGAAAAAACCGGGGGTCAAGGGTCAGAGTGAATTTTTTAAACAGCTGCACTGGGTACAAAATAATTTCAACAACACAATTTTCAAATCAGAGCAATCAGGAAACCCTAAATCAAAAAACTGTGTTTATTTAATCACCTGTAAAATCTGTAAGATCCATTATGTGGGAGAGACGGGAAACAGCCTCCTCACCCGTTTCACCCAGCACAGACATAACATCCTGAAACATAAAAAGACTCATGTACCCTTAGTGCAGCACTTCATACGCCATGGCTGGGATGCAGTTTCAGCCTTAGTGCTGGAATGCAACCCAGCCTGGTCCTCAGCCCAGAGGAGAAGGGCTGAGATAACTTGGATCCACAGGCTGGGGACACGGATCCCCAAGGGTCTAAATGAGAGATAGGTGTGGCGTGGGTACTCCTAGCAGGACGTGCCCGTGCATATAGGGGAAAGGGCAGAGGAGGAGGGGGAGAGGGAAGGGGATTCATATTCCCGGATCTCTGACCTTTGACCCTGAATCCAAACCCTGACCCCGAACCCTAACCCCAACCCTACCCAGCCAGTGCCTCCTGTCTGGGTTGTCCCTCGTTGCCCTGTCCTCTCTAGAATGGCCGCAGCTCTGGATCCATCTTTGAGAGACCAATACAAGGACACACTCGGTTTTTCTTACATATTGATCTCAATCTTGGTTTTATTTATTTATTCCTGACCTTTCCTCATCTTCTATCCTAACCCTAACCTCTCAGGACCCTCAGCTGGACTTTAATTTTTCATCTGAACTCCACCACCGTACCTAACCCTAACCTTTTTTTCTAGATTTTTTGGAAAAATTAATGCCCTAGCCCAAATATTTTTTCCTAATCCTAACCTCTCAGAGTTCTCACCTAAACCTAACCCTAACCTAGTATTATGATGGTTTTATATTCTTAAGATAATTGTTTTTCACACTGTGCATCAAGAGAACAATTTTGCTAATAACACATTAATTTTCAGTACAAGTTCTCTACAATAAAGGCCACTTATAACCCTTCTTATGGTCAATATCTGTATATATTGGATTTGTTGTGAATATTGTAAATACTTTTCTTTTCTTGTATCATTCTGTATACTCATTATGGCATATTTTGTATATAGGTTTGAATTGTATCGGTATAAGCCGCAATACTCGTTCTTACCAGCAGAGGGCGGTAATGCGGGTAACCTGAGGGTTGTTGCTCTGCTCCGCTCCTCCTTGAGAAATCTCGATGACACTGCAACCGGTTTTCTCGGGCCAATCAGAGCCCAGCATTGCATTGTTTTGCTAATAAGGAGTTGTTTTTCATTGTATTCCTCAGTTGGAATAGCAAACGCCTGAAGAAGGCTGATTCTGGCCGAAACGTCGCGTTTTGTTTGCTATTCACTTGTTTGTTTGATTATTAAAGTGCCATACGGCGAGAAAAACAGCTCCGCTCTCGTTCGTCATCACTTTCTACAGTAAGACTTTTCAATATATACATCTATCTAGTCTTTTATTCGTATTTTCCTGCCGGATGGCTTGGGACCCTCACTCGGACCCAGAAGGGGGTTGGGCCACGGTCCAGTATCGCCGAGGCAGACGGCGTAACGGGCAGCAGGCGGGGCAGATACAGGACAGGCACCGGGACGCATCCCACTATAGGGGTCCTCCAGCTCAAGAACGGAGCCGGACTTATGCATCGGTGACCCGGTACCGCCCGCCGAACCGCAGCAACAACTTTCGTGCTCCACATGGCCGCTTCCAGCCACCTGGGCAGCCCCGCCCCCGCTCCTACAGCTGGAATCGGAACGCAGCACGTGGTGGACGCAACCAACAACAGCAGCAGCGCCGCTATGCGCCTCAACACCACCAACCCAGCCGCAACAGCCAGCACCAGCAGTCGAATGATCCGCTCTTTACTGTAAAGGTAAGAGCCCTGCACAGACTTCTGAAGGCGACACACCACCTAAAGAATGTGTCGCACAATGACCATGATCCGCCAGCTATCCAGCGGATCACGGAGGATCTGACTGCTGCGATCAAGCCTGCGAACCCGAGCTTAAAGACACAACAACTGATCAAGGGTAACGCAAAAAACTGGGCTTGGAACACTATTCTGGTCCTGCGACAGCATTATGAGGAGGCACGCACCGAGGAGAAAAAGCTGCTGGAGGATCTTGGCGGGGACCTTCTAGCTCCGTTTGAAGTGGCGATCAAGTGGGCCAAGCGCAACCTGGGGAGGAGGTTCAACCTAGAAACGGCTGATGAAGTCCAGATGTTTTTAGCATCAAAGGAGGAAGAAGCAATCCCTCCATCTCCCTCCACCTCCTCTTCAGCCTCTACCTCTACCTCCTCCACCGCTCACTGCGCGCCCTCCCCTCCTGGTTCCTGCTCCTCCGCCACAAGCCACCCAGAACAGAGTGACCAAACTCTGGACTCAGATGAGAACCTGGATGAAGCTCCCCATCTTTCTTCATCACATCTAACCTGCTCACCTTCTGCCACGCCCCCTCCCTCTTGGCCTGTTCGCCCTGCCATGGTCACTTCAGAGACAATGACAGATCCTTGGCTGTCGGACTGGACACCACCAGGCGCACAGAGGGAGGAAAACGAAGGATCCCCTGGGCCCCCCCCACCACCTGCGGAGGCAGTTCACCCACTTCCTCAGCGCCGACAGAGGTCCTCCAGCCCCTCCAGAACAACCACTCCGGCACCACAGGCGGCATCCCCGACTCCTCCAGGTCCCTCTTCTTCTTCTTCCCGACGAGGAGCAGTCTCCACCACCGAAGGAGAATTGTGCCGGGTTTCCGAGCTGCTCCGTGAGGAAGTAAGGAAATACAGGACTGCGAGACCAGCCGCTGTGCCTCTCTTGGAGACCTCCAGCGGTGCACAGCTGGAACGGAGAGCCTCTCTAAGACCCAGGCTGGTTCCTCTGCGACAAAGGCTGCAGATCTGCACTCAACGGCAACTTACCTTCGACCCTAGGAGGACGACGGCAGAACCAGTGACAGCCCCTCCCACCAGCGGAACCTTGGATCCACCATCGAATCAGCTGACGGTTGCAGCTAGACAGATAGGTAACCTGAATAAAATGAGGAATTGGTCCCTCAAATTAAATGATAAAAAATTTGTTATTGTGGGGGACTCAAATGTTGCTAGGTTTCCGACCCTGAATAATCCGGACTTACAGGTAGAGAGCCTCCCGGGTGCTAAATGGAGACATTTAACCCACCTTTTCAACAAAGCACCTCTGTCTGAACATGTGGAGAGGCTTATTCTCTCTCTAGGTATCAACCACAGGGCTCAGAAGGACAAACAAGCTGCGGTGAGAGAGATGAAAGCGGCACTACGAGCAGCCAAGAGTAGGTGCCCCAATGCAGAAGTGTTTGTTCCTGTGCTTAATTTCTCGCTGACACTGCCCCTCCAGGAACGGGCATTGCTTAGTCACATGAACACTGAAATCATGCAGCTCAACCGCTTCATTCCTGCGCTGGAGAAGCGGGCTTTTACAGTCACCAGAGATAGAGTGCACTGGACCAAGCCTACAGCAGCCCGCATGCTAAACCACTGGGGGGAGTGGTTAAAATAAAGTGCCCCAAGAGCCTTCGAGTTGAGGAGGGGCGCTCTGAAATTGTAAATAAGAATGTATGCAATCTTTCCAGGTCATTTTTACTTAGTGATGCACAGTGTTCCCTTCTTAATAAAGGCTTAACCTTTGTCCCTACTCAGAACAACAGGTACTCTAAACAACTTAGAATGCAAATGAGATGGGATCTACAAAAGTACCATAGGAGGATTAAATTGGCCGTTCATTACAAAGATGAGGATGTTGATAATGATAACAACGGACATTTACCTTTTATGCCGGAGTCAGACTGGTCTCCCCCAATCATTTCTCTTCCTTCTGAAGTGGAGAAATTAATTTCTCAGGACCTGAAGTATTTTGATAAAGAATTCAAACTTATTAAAAACACACCTAATTTGAATGGAGAAGAGACAAAAGCGCTCTCAGAGCTTATGACCAATAACAATATTGTCATTAAACCTGCTGATAAGGGCAGCTCCATAGTTATTATGGACAGGGAGCAATATCTGTGGGAGGGACACAAACAACTATATAATGGGACATATTATAAAAAATTAGATACCCCTATTTATACCGAGACGGTCCCCCTTGTTAATAAAATTTTAGATGATTTACATAGAAAAAAATTCATTAATGCTAAACAAAAAACTTACTTGCGTGGCTCCTCTGAGCCTAGAACCAGGAGGTTCTATTTACTCCCTAAAATCCATAAAGAACCTGAAAAATGGAGCAAACCCTTTGAGATCCCCCCTGGCAGGCCCATAGTTTCGGATTGCGGTAGTGAGACTTATTATACAGCAGAGTTTATAGATCACTATTTATACCCTCTTTCAATTCGACATCAAAGTTACATTAAAGATACTTATGACTTTGTGGAAAAAATTAAATTAATTTCTTTACCTCAAAACTCTATTTTATTCACAATTGACATTGACAGTTTGTACACCAATATTGACATAGATGAGGGAATTAGCTGTATAAAAAACATTTTTTTCAAATATCCAGATTCGAGGAGACCAGATCGTGAACTCATCCAATTGTTAGAAATTAACCTAAAACGGAACGACTTTGTGTTCAACGGCCAATTTTACCTACAAGTCAAGGGGACAGCCATGGGCAAAAAATTTGCACCTGCATATGCAAATATCCTCATGGCTGCATGGGAGGCAGGTGCCCTGGGTACATGCAGGAAGGCCCCCCTGCATTATTACAGGTACCTGGATGACATCTGGGGGGTTTGGACTCACTCGGAAGCAGAATTTCAGGAATTCCTCCATCACTTGAATACACATAATCCATCTATCACAGTTAAGTCCACTACGAGCTTTAAATCAGTGGACTTTTTAGATACCACCACGTATAAAGGAGATAATTTTGATACTACACACAAATTGGACATTAAAGTTTTTTTCAAACCCACAGACACACATGCCCTGCTATTTAAAACCAGTTATCACCCAAGGCACACTTATGCTGGTCTAATTAAATCACAACTCCTCAGATTTCATAGGATATGTACACAGAAAACAGATTTTGAGGAGGCAACTAGAACTCTGTTTTCTGCTCTTGGTAAGAGAGGATATTCCAGGACCTTCCTCAGAGCGGGCAGGAAGAACTTCCTGGAGTCCAGACCCCCTGATTCATCCCCTATGATTCCTCTGATTACGACTTTCTCCTCCTCAGCGGGACATCTTGTTTATAATATTAAACAGAACTTTACTAAACTCCAATCGGACACCTCTTTGCTTCAAAATCATAAAATAATTGCTGCCTATAAAAGAAACAAGAATCTAAGGGACTTCCTTGTTCAGGCTGAGGTTAGACCCCTGAAAAAACCGGGGGTCAAGGGTCAGAGTGAATTTTTTAAACAGCTGCACTGGGTACAAAATAATTTCAACAACACAATTTTCAAATCAGAGCAATCAGGAAACCCTAAATCAAAAAACTGTGTTTATTTAATCACCTGTAAAATCTGTAAGATCCATTATGTGGGAGAGACGGGAAACAGCCTCCTCACCCGTTTCACCCAGCACAGACATAACATCCTGAAACATAAAAAGACTCATGTACCCTTAGTGCAGCACTTCATACGCCATGGCTGGGATGCAGTTTCAGCCTTAGTGCTGGAATGCAACCCAGCCTGGTCCTCAGCCCAGAGGAGAAGGGCTGAGATAACTTGGATCCACAGGCTGGGGACACGGATCCCCAAGGGTCTAAATGAGAGATAGGTGTGGCGTGGGTACTCCTAGCAGGACGTGCCCGTGCATATAGGGGAAAGGGCAGAGGAGGAGGGGGAGAGGGAAGGGGATTCATATTCCCGGATCTCTGACCTTTGACCCTGAATCCAAACCCTGACCCCGAACCCTAACCCCAACCCTACCCAGCCAGTGCCTCCTGTCTGGGTTGTCCCTCGTTGCCCTGTCCTCTCTAGAATGGCCGCAGCTCTGGATCCATCTTTGAGAGACCAATACAAGGACACACTCGGTTTTTCTTACATATTGATCTCAATCTTGGTTTTATTTATTTATTCCTGACCTTTCCTCATCTTCTATCCTAACCCTAACCTCTCAGGACCCTCAGCTGGACTTTAATTTTTCATCTGAACTCCACCACCGTACCTAACCCTAACCTTTTTTTCTAGATTTTTTGGAAAAATTAATGCCCTAGCCCAAATATTTTTTCCTAATCCTAACCTCTCAGAGTTCTCACCTAAACCTAACCCTAACCTAGTATTATGATGGTTTTATATTCTTAAGATAATTGTTTTTCACACTGTGCATCAAGAGAACAATTTTGCTAATAACACATTAATTTTCAGTACAAGTTCTCTACAATAAAGGCCACTTATAACCCTTCTTATGGTCAATATCTGTATATATTGGATTTGTTGTGAATATTGTAAATACTTTTCTTTTCTTGTATCATTCTGTATACTCATTATGGCATATTTTGTATATAGGTTTGAATTGTATCGGTATAAGCCGCAATACTCGTTCTTACCAGCAGAGGGCGGTAATGCGGGTAACCTGAGGGTTGTTGCTCTGCTCCGCTCCTCCTTGAGAAATCTCGATGACACTGCAACCGGTTTTCTCGGGCCAATCAGAGCCCAGCATTGCATTGTTTTGCTAATAAGGAGTTGTTTTTCATTGTATTCCTCAGTTGGAATAGCAAACGCCTGAAGAAGGCTGATTCTGGCCGAAACGTCGCGTTTTGTTTGCTATTCACTTGTTTGTTTGATTATTAAAGTGCCATACGGCGAGAAAAACAGCTCCGCTCTCGTTCGTCATCACTTTCTACAGTAAGACTTTTCAATATATACATCTATCTAGTCTTTTATTCGTATTTTCCTGCCGGATGGCTTGGGACCCTCACTCGGACCCAGAAGGGGGTTGGGCCACGGTCCAGTATCGCCGAGGCAGACGGCGTAACGGGCAGCAGGCGGGGCAGATACAGGACAGGCACCGGGACGCATCCCACTATAGGGGTCCTCCAGCTCAAGAACGGAGCCGGACTTATGCATCGGTGACCCGGTACCGCCCGCCGAACCGCAGCAACAACTTTCGTGCTCCACATGGCCGCTTCCAGCCACCTGGGCAGCCCCGCCCCCGCTCCTACAGCTGGAATCGGAACGCAGCACGTGGTGGACGCAACCAACAACAGCAGCAGCGCCGCTATGCGCCTCAACACCACCAACCCAGCCGCAACAGCCAGCACCAGCAGTCGAATGATCCGCTCTTTACTGTAAAGGTAAGAGCCCTGCACAGACTTCTGAAGGCGACACACCACCTAAAGAATGTGTCGCACAATGACCATGATCCGCCAGCTATCCAGCGGATCACGGAGGATCTGACTGCTGCGATCAAGCCTGCGAACCCGAGCTTAAAGACACAACAACTGATCAAGGGTAACGCAAAAAACTGGGCTTGGAACACTATTCTGGTCCTGCGACAGCATTATGAGGAGGCACGCACCGAGGAGAAAAAGCTGCTGGAGGATCTTGGCGGGGACCTTCTAGCTCCGTTTGAAGTGGCGATCAAGTGGGCCAAGCGCAACCTGGGGAGGAGGTTCAACCTAGAAACGGCTGATGAAGTCCAGATGTTTTTAGCATCAAAGGAGGAAGAAGCAATCCCTCCATCTCCCTCCACCTCCTCTTCAGCCTCTACCTCTACCTCCTCCACCGCTCACTGCGCGCCCTCCCCTCCTGGTTCCTGCTCCTCCGCCACAAGCCACCCAGAACAGAGTGACCAAACTCTGGACTCAGATGAGAACCTGGATGAAGCTCCCCATCTTTCTTCATCACATCTAACCTGCTCACCTTCTGCCACGCCCCCTCCCTCTTGGCCTGTTCGCCCTGCCATGGTCACTTCAGAGACAATGACAGATCCTTGGCTGTCGGACTGGACACCACCAGGCGCACAGAGGGAGGAAAACGAAGGATCCCCTGGGCCCCCCCCACCACCTGCGGAGGCAGTTCACCCACTTCCTCAGCGCCGACAGAGGTCCTCCAGCCCCTCCAGAACAACCACTCCGGCACCACAGGCGGCATCCCCGACTCCTCCAGGTCCCTCTTCTTCTTCTTCCCGACGAGGAGCAGTCTCCACCACCGAAGGAGAATTGTGCCGGGTTTCCGAGCTGCTCCGTGAGGAAGTAAGGAAATACAGGACTGCGAGACCAGCCGCTGTGCCTCTCTTGGAGACCTCCAGCGGTGCACAGCTGGAACGGAGAGCCTCTCTAAGACCCAGGCTGGTTCCTCTGCGACAAAGGCTGCAGATCTGCACTCAACGGCAACTTACCTTCGACCCTAGGAGGACGACGGCAGAACCAGTGACAGCCCCTCCCACCAGCGGAACCTTGGATCCACCATCGAATCAGCTGACGGTTGCAGCTAGACAGATAGGTAACCTGAATAAAATGAGGAATTGGTCCCTCAAATTAAATGATAAAAAATTTGTTATTGTGGGGGACTCAAATGTTGCTAGGTTTCCGACCCTGAATAATCCGGACTTACAGGTAGAGAGCCTCCCGGGTGCTAAATGGAGACATTTAACCCACCTTTTCAACAAAGCACCTCTGTCTGAACATGTGGAGAGGCTTATTCTCTCTCTAGGTATCAACCACAGGGCTCAGAAGGACAAACAAGCTGCGGTGAGAGAGATGAAAGCGGCACTACGAGCAGCCAAGAGTAGGTGCCCCAATGCAGAAGTGTTTGTTCCTGTGCTTAATTTCTCGCTGACACTGCCCCTCCAGGAACGGGCATTGCTTAGTCACATGAACACTGAAATCATGCAGCTCAACCGCTTCATTCCTGCGCTGGAGAAGCGGGCTTTTACAGTCACCAGAGATAGAGTGCACTGGACCAAGCCTACAGCAGCCCGCATGCTAAACCACTGGGGGGAGTGGTTAAAATAAAGTGCCCCAAGAGCCTTCGAGTTGAGGAGGGGCGCTCTGAAATTGTAAATAAGAATGTATGCAATCTTTCCAGGTCATTTTTACTTAGTGATGCACAGTGTTCCCTTCTTAATAAAGGCTTAACCTTTGTCCCTACTCAGAACAACAGGTACTCTAAACAACTTAGAATGCAAATGAGATGGGATCTACAAAAGTACCATAGGAGGATTAAATTGGCCGTTCATTACAAAGATGAGGATGTTGATAATGATAACAACGGACATTTACCTTTTATGCCGGAGTCAGACTGGTCTCCCCCAATCATTTCTCTTCCTTCTGAAGTGGAGAAATTAATTTCTCAGGACCTGAAGTATTTTGATAAAGAATTCAAACTTATTAAAAACACACCTAATTTGAATGGAGAAGAGACAAAAGCGCTCTCAGAGCTTATGACCAATAACAATATTGTCATTAAACCTGCTGATAAGGGCAGCTCCATAGTTATTATGGACAGGGAGCAATATCTGTGGGAGGGACACAAACAACTATATAATGGGACATATTATAAAAAATTAGATACCCCTATTTATACCGAGACGGTCCCCCTTGTTAATAAAATTTTAGATGATTTACATAGAAAAAAATTCATTAATGCTAAACAAAAAACTTACTTGCGTGGCTCCTCTGAGCCTAGAACCAGGAGGTTCTATTTACTCCCTAAAATCCATAAAGAACCTGAAAAATGGAGCAAACCCTTTGAGATCCCCCCTGGCAGGCCCATAGTTTCGGATTGCGGTAGTGAGACTTATTATACAGCAGAGTTTATAGATCACTATTTATACCCTCTTTCAATTCGACATCAAAGTTACATTAAAGATACTTATGACTTTGTGGAAAAAATTAAATTAATTTCTTTACCTCAAAACTCTATTTTATTCACAATTGACATTGACAGTTTGTACACCAATATTGACATAGATGAGGGAATTAGCTGTATAAAAAACATTTTTTTCAAATATCCAGATTCGAGGAGACCAGATCGTGAACTCATCCAATTGTTAGAAATTAACCTAAAACGGAACGACTTTGTGTTCAACGGCCAATTTTACCTACAAGTCAAGGGGACAGCCATGGGCAAAAAATTTGCACCTGCATATGCAAATATCTTCATGGCTGCATGGGAGGCAGGTGCCCTGGGTACATGCAGGAAGGCCCCCCTGCATTATTACAGGTACCTGGATGACATCTGGGGGGTTTGGACTCACTCGGAAGCAGAATTTCAGGAATTCCTCCATCACTTGAATACACATAATCCATCTATCACAGTTAAGTCCACTACGAGCTTTAAATCAGTGGACTTTTTAGATACCACCACGTATAAAGGAGATAATTTTGATACTACACACAAATTGGACATTAAAGTTTTTTTCAAACCCACAGACACACATGCCCTGCTATTTAAAACCAGTTATCACCCAAGGCACACTTATGCTGGTCTAATTAAATCACAACTCCTCAGATTTCATAGGATATGTACACAGAAAACAGATTTTGAGGAGGCAACTAGAACTCTGTTTTCTGCTCTTGGTAAGAGAGGATATTCCAGGACCTTCCTCAGAGCGGGCAGGAAGAACTTCCTGGAGTCCAGACCCCCTGATTCATCCCCTATGATTCCTCTGATTACGACTTTCTCCTCCTCAGCGGGACATCTTGTTTATAATATTAAACAGAACTTTACTAAACTCCAATCGGACACCTCTTTGCTTCAAAATCATAAAATAATTGCTGCCTATAAAAGAAACAAGAATCTAAGGGACTTCCTTGTTCAGGCTGAGGTTAGACCCCTGAAAAAACCGGGGGTCAAGGGTCAGAGTGAATTTTTTAAACAGCTGCACTGGGTACAAAATAATTTCAACAACACAATTTTCAAATCAGAGCAATCAGGAAACCCTAAATCAAAAAACTGTGTTTATTTAATCACCTGTAAAATCTGTAAGATCCATTATGTGGGAGAGACGGGAAACAGCCTCCTCACCCGTTTCACCCAGCACAGACATAACATCCTGAAACATAAAAAGACTCATGTACCCTTAGTGCAGCACTTCATACGCCATGGCTGGGATGCAGTTTCAGCCTTAGTGCTGGAATGCAACCCAGCCTGGTCCTCAGCCCAGAGGAGAAGGGCTGAGATAACTTGGATCCACAGGCTGGGGACACGGATCCCCAAGGGTCTAAATGAGAGATAGGTGTGGCGTGGGTACTCCTAGCAGGACGTGCCCGTGCATATAGGGGAAAGGGCAGAGGAGGAGGGGGAGAGGGAAGGGGATTCATATTCCCGGATCTCTGACCTTTGACCCTGAATCCAAACCCTGACCCCGAACCCTAACCCCAACCCTAACCCCTCCACCCTAAGTTTGTTATAATTTTAAGCATTAGTTTTTTGAAAGTTAAGTTAAACAGAAAGAGGAAAAGTATAAGAGGGTGCTTAACGAAATTTAAGAAGAAACAAAGAAACAAAAGGGAAACAGAAACAAAGAGAAAAACAGAAACAGAAACAAAGAGAAAAACAGAAACGAAGAGAAAAACAGAAAATAGCCTGAAGAAGACACAGTAAAGTCGAAACGTCGCTAGCATGCAAAGGAAAAAGAAAAGAAGAAGCAGAAGAAAAGACAAGTATAATTCCAATTAGTAGGACGTAGGGAAAGAAACCACAGGGGGTGCCAAAGCTAAGTTAAGTTTTTTTTCAGTTCATTTTCAGCGCACAGCCGAAAGGGCATGAGGGCCAGTGCACTCACAACCTTCCGGCTGGAAGGTTGACTCAGTCCCCAAACCCTATCCCGCCAGTGCCTCATGTCCCGGTAGGTTGTGTGCTGGAGTGTTCTTAGCCCCTTCCCCATTTATTTAACCCTAACCCTAACCCCTCCACCCTAAGTTTGTTATAATTTTAAGCATTAGTTTTTTGAAAGTTAAGTTAAACAGAAAGAGGAAAAGTATAAGAGGGTGCTTAACGAAATTTAAGAAGAAACAAAGAAACAAAAGGGAAACAGAAACAAAGAGAAAAACAGAAACAGAAACAAAGAGAAAAACAGAAACGAAGAGAAAAACAGAAAATAGCCTGAAGAAGACACAGTAAAGTCGAAACGTCGCTAGCATGCAAAGGAAAAAGAAAAGAAGAAGCAGAAGAAAAGACAAGTATAATTCCAATTAGTAGGACGTAGGGAAAGAAACCACAGGGGGTGCCAAAGCTAAGTTAAGTTTTTTTTCAGTTCATTTTCAGCGCACAGCCGAAAGGGCATGAGGGCCAGTGCACTCACAACCTTCCGGCTGGAAGGTTGACTCAGTCCCCAAACCCTATCCCGCCAGTGCCTCATGTCCCGGTAGGTTGTGTGCTGGAGTGTTCTTAGCCCCTTCCCCATTTATTTAACCCTAACCCTAACCCCTCCACCCTAAGTTTGTTATAATTTTAAGCATTAGTTTTTTGAAAGTTAAGTTAAACAGAAAGAGGAAAAGTATAAGAGGGTGCTTAACGAAATTTAAGAAGAAACAAAGAAACAAAAGGGAAACAGAAACAAAGAGAAAAACAGAAACAGAAACAAAGAGAAAAACAGAAACGAAGAGAAAAACAGAAAATAGCCTGAAGAAGACACAGTAAAGTCGAAACGTCGCTAGCATGCAAAGGAAAAAGAAAAGAAGAAGCAGAAGAAAAGACAAGTATAATTCCAATTAGTAGGACGTAGGGAAAGAAACCACAGGGGGTGCCAAAGCTAAGTTAAGTTTTTTTTCAGTTCATTTTCAGCGCACAGCCGAAAGGGCATGAGGGCCAGTGCACTCACAACCTTCCGGCTGGAAGGTTGACTCAGTCCCCAAACCCTATCCCGCCAGTGCCTCATGTCCCGGTAGGTTGTGTGCTGGAGTGTTCTTAGCCCCTTCCCCATTTATTTAACCCTAACCCTAACCCCTCCACCCTAAGTTTGTTATAATTTTAAGCATTAGTTTTTTGAAAGTTAAGTTAAACAGAAAGAGGAAAAGTATAAGAGGGTGCTTAACGAAATTTAAGAAGAAACAAAGAAACAAAAGGGAAACAGAAACAAAGAGAAAAACAGAAACAGAAACAAAGAGAAAAACAGAAACGAAGAGAAAAACAGAAAATAGCCTGAAGAAGACACAGTAAAGTCGAAACGTCGCTAGCATGCAAAGGAAAAAGAAAAGAAGAAGCAGAAGAAAAGACAAGTATAATTCCAATTAGTAGGACGTAGGGAAAGAAACCACAGGGGGTGCCAAAGCTAAGTTAAGTTTTTTTTCAGTTCATTTTCAGCGCACAGCCGAAAGGGCATGAGGGCCAGTGCACTCACAACCTTCCGGCTGGAAGGTTGACTCAGTCCCCAAACCCTATCCCGCCAGTGCCTCATGTCCCGGTAGGTTGTGTGCTGGAGTGTTCTTAGCCCCTTCCCCATTTATTTAACCCTAACCCTAACCCCTCCACCCTAAGTTTGTTATAATTTTAAGCATTAGTTTTTTGAAAGTTAAGTTAAACAGAAAGAGGAAAAGTATAAGAGGGTGCTTAACGAAATTTAAGAAGAAACAAAGAAACAAAAGGGAAACAGAAACAAAGAGAAAAACAGAAACAGAAACAAAGAGAAAAACAGAAACGAAGAGAAAAACAGAAAATAGCCTGAAGAAGACACAGTAAAGTCGAAACGTCGCTAGCATGCAAAGGAAAAAGAAAAGAAGAAGCAGAAGAAAAGACAAGTATAATTCCAATTAGTAGGACGTAGGGAAAGAAACCACAGGGGGTGCCAAAGCTAAGTTAAGTTTTTTTTCAGTTCATTTTCAGCGCACAGCCGAAAGGGCATGAGGGCCAGTGCACTCACAACCTTCCGGCTGGAAGGTTGACTCAGTCCCCAAACCCTATCCCGCCAGTGCCTCATGTCCCGGTAGGTTGTGTGCTGGAGTGTTCTTAGCCCCTTCCCCATTTATTTAACCCTAACCCTAACCCCTCCACCCTAAGTTTGTTATAATTTTAAGCATTAGTTTTTTGAAAGTTAAGTTAAACAGAAAGAGGAAAAGTATAAGAGGGTGCTTAACGAAATTTAAGAAGAAACAAAGAAACAAAAGGGAAACAGAAACAAAGAGAAAAACAGAAACAGAAACAAAGAGAAAAACAGAAACGAAGAGAAAAACAGAAAATAGCCTGAAGAAGACACAGTAAAGTCGAAACGTCGCTAGCATGCAAAGGAAAAAGAAAAGAAGAAGCAGAAGAAAAGACAAGTATAATTCCAATTAGTAGGACGTAGGGAAAGAAACCACAGGGGGTGCCAAAGCTAAGTTAAGTTTTTTTTCAGTTCATTTTCAGCGCACAGCCGAAAGGGCATGAGGGCCAGTGCACTCACAACCTTCCGGCTGGAAGGTTGACTCAGTCCCCAAACCCTATCCCGCCAGTGCCTCATGTCCCGGTAGGTTGTGTGCTGGAGTGTTCTTAGCCCCTTCCCCATTTATTTAACCCTAACCCTAACCCCTCCACCCTAAGTTTGTTATAATTTTAAGCATTAGTTTTTTGAAAGTTAAGTTAAACAGAAAGAGGAAAAGTATAAGAGGGTGCTTAACGAAATTTAAGAAGAAACAAAGAAACAAAAGGGAAACAGAAACAAAGAGAAAAACAGAAACAGAAACAAAGAGAAAAACAGAAACGAAGAGAAAAACAGAAAATAGCCTGAAGAAGACACAGTAAAGTCGAAACGTCGCTAGCATGCAAAGGAAAAAGAAAAGAAGAAGCAGAAGAAAAGACAAGTATAATTCCAATTAGTAGGACGTAGGGAAAGAAACCACAGGGGGTGCCAAAGCTAAGTTAAGTTTTTTTTCAGTTCATTTTCAGCGCACAGCCGAAAGGGCATGAGGGCCAGTGCACTCACAACCTTCCGGCTGGAAGGTTGACTCAGTCCCCAAACCCTATCCCGCCAGTGCCTCATGTCCCGGTAGGTTGTGTGCTGGAGTGTTCTTAGCCCCTTCCCCATTTATTTAACCCTAACCCTAACCCCTCCACCCTAAGTTTGTTATAATTTTAAGCATTAGTTTTTTGAAAGTTAAGTTAAACAGAAAGAGGAAAAGTATAAGAGGGTGCTTAACGAAATTTAAGAAGAAACAAAGAAACAAAAGGGAAACAGAAACAAAGAGAAAAACAGAAACAGAAACAAAGAGAAAAACAGAAACGAAGAGAAAAACAGAAAATAGCCTGAAGAAGACACAGTAAAGTCGAAACGTCGCTAGCATGCAAAGGAAAAAGAAAAGAAGAAGCAGAAGAAAAGACAAGTATAATTCCAATTAGTAGGACGTAGGGAAAGAAACCACAGGGGGTGCCAAAGCTAAGTTAAGTTTTTTTTCAGTTCATTTTCAGCGCACAGCCGAAAGGGCATGAGGGCCAGTGCACTCACAACCTTCCGGCTGGAAGGTTGACTCAGTCCCCAAACCCTATCCCGCCAGTGCCTCATGTCCCGGTAGGTTGTGTGCTGGAGTGTTCTTAGCCCCTTCCCCATTTATTTAACCCTAACCCTAACCCCTCCACCCTAAGTTTGTTATAATTTTAAGCATTAGTTTTTTGAAAGTTAAGTTAAACAGAAAGAGGAAAA
>JAXBVF010000074.1:0-17500 GCA_036418095.1 Xiphophorus birchmanni
TGATGATCTTACACAACACCGGCCCAGCTGGCCCTACTCCGAAGCAGGAACCTAAAAAGCAGGGCCAACCTCAAAAAAAAAACGGTGGAAAAGGGGCACATGTTAACCAAGAGCAATAATAATGTTACCTTATAACATTCCTAGTATTTCTATTGCAACTTGTTCCAACCATCTGATTTCAAAGCCAAGCTGTGATCTTTTATTGGTTTACATTTGAGATAGAACCTGTGATTTGAAGGCTTCATGAGCAAAGAAAAAATAAATGGTTAAGCTAATATTGACTGTGCATTAACCAGCTTTACTAGCTGTGAGTCATTATGTTTGTATTGAGAAATCTAAGCTTGTCACAAGTATTGTTTTGACTAATTATATTTGGTAATCATGTCTTCACAAATTCAGAATGTTTTGTCCCACTGCAGATCCTGGAGGCTGATGCTGACAACTCAGGGCAGACACACAGTCAAGATTTTCTACAGCCCTTCATTGTTGCCAAGATGGCTGTTCTGCCAGAGATCTTCATGCTTGCCGATGAAAAGAAATACAATGGCTATTATAACAGGCCTCTTCCTATTCTTCAACAGTTCCGTTGCTTTGTTCTGGCAGACCTAAAAGATCTAGAATCTGTAAGTATCACTTGTGTGTTTTAAAAGACATGAGACTTTTAAAACATGCCTCTTTTCAAAACATAATAAGGTTCGTAATATTGTATCAATACAAAACTCAACATGATGCAATTGCTTTCACTACTGTATTGTGTTCTTCCTGTATGGACTTTGTTTACACAAGTAAATGTAAACATAGCTTTTATGCTTTATGATTCTCTGAATTAGAGGACGTTTGTTGCCAGTCCATTTTCTGACACATTCATGGTGAATGTCAGTGAAGTCACAAGCCAAGCTCAGGAGGACCCAGAGATGTTGTGGGTGGTTGGTCCAGTGCTGGCTGTCATTATCATTATTATCACAGTGATTGCTATTTTACTCTTTAAAAGGTGAGTGTACTTTCGAGATTTTAACAAATCACTTGTAAATAAATCACTGAGCCAAGATATCAGTTTCCTCCTATTGCATCTACTCCTACAGACACTTTATAACCACATTTGATGGTGAATTGTTTCAGTCGCCAAACTTCTTGAGGCAATATTAGAATTTTTCCTGCAATGAAAAGTTGTTAGTACCATGTCTTGTTTGGTTTATATGACGAATAACCGCATGATCTATTGTTGGTTGTGCCCCCGATTTTTAGTCTGTAAATACGCAACATACATCTAACTTCATGCAGAATATGGAACTAAGTGCAAAAGAACCTTCTGCAGAACAATTTTAAAAATTGACACCAAATAAAACAGAGAGAAATTCCAGCTATCACTTACTTATTTTCCAAGCAGGAGTCCCGTTTGGAGACTTAATACCTCGTTCTTGAATAGCAACCCTTTTTGTACCTTTGTTAGGTATAATCTTTTACAATACTGGTCTGATAATGAATTTTCTCCAGTTTCTTCTGCCATGATTTGGGATGCAGCCAAGGCCACTTTACGAGGGCAGCTCATTTTCTATAGCTCTTTTCAGAAAAGAGTTTTGGAGGAAAACAGAAAAAAAACTAGAGAATGAGGTGTCTAGGTTGGAGCATATGCATAAACAGTTTCCTACTTCAAGGAATTTCAAGGCATTAGTTGCTTAGATTGCACATCCTATAGACCAGGGGTCTCAAACTCCAGGCTGCAGTCCTGCAGTTTTTAGATGTGCCACAGGTACAAAACACTGGAATGAAATGACTTAATGACCTCCTCCCTGTGTAGATCAGTTTTCCAGAGCCTTAATGACCTAATTATTCTGTTCAGGTGTGGTGCAGCAAAGGAACATCTAAAAGTTGCAGGACCGCGGCCCTTGAGGGCTGGAGTTTGAGACCCCTGCTATGGACCTATCAGTCTCCTCAATGTTGACTACAAAATTGTTGTGAAGGTGCTGGCGCGGAGACTAGAAAAATTTTTTCCGAACATAATAAACCCCTACCAGACAGGTTTTGTGAAATCTAGATATGGAACAGACAAAGTGCGTCATGCACTGAACGTCATTCATTATCTTAATCATCATAAAGACCCTGCTCTGATAATTTCTCTCGATGCAGAAAAGGCCTTCTATCGGGTAGAATGGACCTTTTTATTCTTAGTTCTACATAAATTTGGGATGGGCCCTAATTTTATTAACATGATTAAAGCCTTCTATTCCAATCCAGTAGCCATGGTAAATACTAATGGTTTGCTGTCAGACGGTTTTTCTGTTCAGGGGGGTAATAGACAGGGATGCCCCTTGTCACCTTTGCTGGTCACGTTGTTCATTGAACCTTTAGCTGAGACTATTAGACATATCTGGAATTAGGATAGGTGAAGATCATCATGTGATCTCTCTTTTTGTGGATGATGTTCTTTTATACCTGAAAAAACCAGTACAGTCTCGGTTGTACTTAGTTCCATAGATAAATTTGGTGCTCTTTCAGGTTATAAGATTAATTTAGGCAAGTCTGTTGCTTCTCCTTTCAATATCCCTCAAGATATGGTGCTACAGCCTATTTTTGACACATCTAAAAAAGGTTTCAAGTACTTGGGCATCTTTATTTCCCCTGATTTGAAAGAACTATTCTCATCAAACTACTCCCCCCTAGTTCAGAACATTAAGAACGATCTGTTGAAATGGTCCACTTTACCTATATCACTTCTCAGTAGGGTTAATACAATAAAAATGAATATGCTCCCTCCCTTAAATTACTTGTTTCAAAACCTTCCTTGCTACTTGTCCTTTACATTCTTTAAATCTTTTAACTCTCATATTTCCCATTTTATTTGGAACAATAAGCATCAACGAATTAGGTTATCCACCTTACTAAACCCAAGTAGTTGGGAGGTTTGTCTTCTATCCAACATGCAACTCTATTACTGGTCTGCCCAGCTTAAAATTATGTCAGACTGGTTTTCTAGTAGAAACAACTGTTTATGGCTTGGCCTTGAATCTTTATCATGTTGTCCTAGAAAATTAAAGTCTCTCCCTTTTATCAATAACTTAGATTAGTTGGATTTGTTGAAGGAAAACATGGTAGTTTATAGTACTTTCTTAAGTGGGAAGACATAAGGAAATACTTAAATATCCCTCCCTTTATCTCAATTTGATCCCCTCTGACTTTAAACCCGGATTTACCAACTTCTATTAGATGTATTGACATATTGAAGTGGTCCTGTTCTGGTCTGACTGATTTCTCTGGTCTGTTAATTTCTGGTTCCATTAAATCATTTAATCAAATCAGGGACAATAGCAACATTCCTCAAAAAGATTGTTATAAATACCTTCAAATTCGGCATTTTATGGAGTCATTGTTCAGGTCCAATGTATTCCATAGGGAACTGACGGATTTAGAAAATACCCTGGTTTCAACCAAATCTCCCAAAGGTTTGATTTCCAAGTTTTATGCATATTTACTTGGTTCTGAACCATCAAGCTTTGACTCTGTCAAGCGGTTGTGGGAGCGTGATCTGGAGGTGAAATTTAGTCCTTTAGATTGGCTCAAGATTTTCAATGGAACCTTTCCTCAATTCCCTTCTATGTCTATACATGAACAAAATTTCAAACTTTTCTATAGATTTTACAATACCCCTGTGCATCTCCAGAGAATGTTCCCCAAGCATTCCAATCTTTGCTGTAAATGTTTGAGGCATAGAGGGACTTTTTTCCATTCATCCCCTATGTTTTATCTTCTAAATGTTACCCCTAACCATTTGGATGTGCATTCTAAATCTTTGTTTACAATTCTTTGATTTCTTGCTAAAAAGTGTATTTTGCTACGATGGATTTCGCCATATGTCCCTACAGTAAATATGTGGATTACACAGATATCTGTCATCATACCTTTGGAAAAACTGACTCATGAACTTAACCACAAATCAGACACATTTTTGAAACTTTGGGGTCCTCTTGGGTCTTTTCTACTTATTTATTTTACTGCTCTATTTATTCTGCTTGTTTTTATTTATTTATTTATTTATTTATTTTTTCTCCTAATGGTTGTGAAGTGACGTGGTCTGGAGGAAGAAACTAATGCCTCATTTCTTAATCATGTGGGGTATTTTGTTATAGTGGTTTTGTTTTTTCTTTCTTTTCTGTGTGTATGTGTGTGGCAGCATGGGTTTCTCTTTGTTTCTCTGTATTGTAACTGATCTAAAATTAATAAAAATAATAATAATAAAAAGTTTATTGGAATTTGTTAAAACATACTTTCAGGAGAAATTGAGAACATTTTGACTGAAATCTGACACATTGTAATACTACGTAAGCTACTTCTATTTACTTACTCATGCCAGCAGTGAAATCAAAATCAAAATGAATTTATTCATTCCAAAGGGACATAAAACAAACTCAGAGATCCATGCCTTGCTTTGGCCGTCCCCTTGGTCAAAATCCTAATAACACCCACCTCTCTAAAGGGCTTCAGGGAGCTCAACTGCCATCTGCTGTAGGAAGCACAACTAGTTCAACATAACTTTGTAGGTTCTGTTTGAAATTTTCAGTATTAGGATTGACTTATTACTTGTCACCATGGTACAATATTGCTGGAACATTAACAGGCTCTGGAGTGGGTTCTCATTTTCATACAAGTCTGTTCTCCAGGAAACACACATCTTCAGCCAAGGATGAACACATATTAGAGAGAAAAGATTCCCTCATGACCTGCATCACTGAGCCTGTGGAGATAAGACTAAAATGCCAGACATTAGGTATGGACATATACACATACATTTTCTCAAATAGGGTTAGGGTTAGGGTAAGGGAAGAAGGGCTTAGCCTGCCTTCCGTAGAAGACAGGGGTGGCACGGGCCTTCCTCCTCCAACCTCCATCCCACTGTTGGTGGGCAAAGGGACGTTGTTCCCGTCTCCCTCTGTGCCCAACCACTTCCCAGGTATTTTGCCACATTTCTTTTTTATCTTTCTCTCAGGCAGCTTTATTTCTTAAACAATAATATATGAATTATTTTTTATGTATTTATAATCTCTATATGTTTTTATTTTTATATACTATGAAGTTATTATTAATTTTTTTGTGATTTTTTTATTTTTTAATGAAAAGATAAAAAAATAAAAGAATAAAAAAATAAAATTCAAAAAAAATTTTTAGGGTTAGGGCAAACGGTTAGGGCGGGCGGGGGGGGGGACCGAACTTCGGTCGGAGGTCCGCCGCCCGGAACGAAAGTCACTCGCTCACTCACTCACTCACTCCGGGCTACGGCTCGGACAGGCACCGCCTCGCTGTGGTGCAGCGAGATTTTTATTAAGTCCCACTGCCTTACCAGAGGCACGGATCTGGCTGGAAAGAAAGAAAGAAAAAACTCTAAGTGCCGGCGACACTTAGTGCAATTTTCTTTGACTCAACTACAGCTGCCTTACCAGGGGCACGAGCCTCCGGGCCGTGCGTGCTGGTGGGTCTAGTCCGTGTTGGGGGTGCTTAAGTGTGGGGTGCCCCGGTTCGCAGGGTGCGTGAGGTCGTCTGGTTGGAGTCCAGCCTGGTTGTTCCGGCTGGAGCCGGTTGGTTGGGGTTGGGGTTCGGAAAGGCACTTTCCCGGGGTGCAGGGGGTTCGAAAGTAGGATCAATAAGCCCAGAACGATGCCCTGAACACGCCTGTATCAGTCCCGTCTTCCTGGGATAAAGTTGAATTTTCAGACTTCCAGAGACCCTACGTGAAGCAGGCTGGGGTGTCTGCAGCGGCTCACCGTCGTCGGCCTCGGGCTCCGGAGGCCCCGGTGATTTTGGACCTCCATAAATTTTTTTTAAAATGCATTTCCCCGGGTAAGGGTTAGGGTAAGGGTTAGGGTAGGACGAAAGGGTTTAGCCTGCTCCCTAAAAGGAGCAGGAGCTGCACGGTCCTTCCCTCTCCACATTCCCACATCCCGTGTGTAGGTAGGGGGACGGGTAAGGGTAAGGGTAAGGGTTAGGGTAAGGGTTGGGGTAGGGTTAGGGGTTGGGGTTTGGGTTCAGGGTCAAAGGTCAGAGGTCCAAGAAGTTGAACCTCCTTCCCTTTTCCCCTCACCCTCTTCCCCTCCCCCGTATGTGCACGGGCCATCCTGTCGGGCGTCCACCAGGTGGAGCCTACCTCTCATTCAGACCTTTTGGGATCCGTGTGTCCAGCCTGTGGATCCAGATTCTTTCAGCCCTTCTCCTCTGGGCTGAAGACCAGGCTGGGTTACATTCCAGCACCAGGGCTGAAACTGCATCCCAGCCATGGCGTATAAAATGCTGCACTAAAGGTACATGTGTTTTTTTGTGTTTTTGAATGTTATGTCTGTGCTGGGTGAAACGAGTAAGGATAGTGTTACTCGTTTCACCCACATAACTGATCTTACAAATTTTACAGGTGATTAAATAAACACAATTTTTTGATTTGGGGTTTCCTGATTGGTCTGATTTGAAAATTGTGTTTTTAAATCTGTTCTGTACCCAGTGCAGCTGCTTGAAGAATCCACTCTGACCTTTGACCCTTGGTGTCTTCAAAGGTTTGACCTCAGCACGGACGAGGAAATCCCTCAGGTTTTTATTCCTTTTGTAGGCCGCAATTATTTTATAATTTGGAAGCAAAGCAGTGTCAGATTGGAATTTAGTGAAATTCTGTTTAACATTGTAAACAAATTGTCCTGCTGAGGAGGAGAATGTTGTGATCAGAGGGATCCTAGGGGATGAATCGGGGGGTCTGGACTCAAGGAAGTTCTTCCTGCCTGCTCTCAGGAAAGATCGGGAATATCCTCTCTTACGAAGAGCAGAAAACAGCGTTCTAGTTGCCTCCTCAAAGTCTGTTTTCTGTGTACAAATCCTGTGAAATCTGAGGAGTTGTGATTTGACTAGGCCCGCATAAGTGTGCCTTGGATGGTAACTAGTCTTGAATAGCAGAGCATGTGTGTCTGTAGGTTTAAAGAAAACTTTAATGTCCAATTTATGTGTTGTGTCAAAATCTTGTCCCTTGTATGTGGTGGTGTCCAGAAAATCGACCGCTTTAACGCTGGTAGTGGACTTTACAGTAATAGATGGGTTATGTGTATTCAGGTGCTGGAGGAATTCCTGGAATTCTGCTTCAGAATGAGTCCAGACCCCCCAGATGTCATCTAGGTACCTGTAGTAATGCAGAGGTGCCTTCCTGCATGTACTGAGAGCACCAGCCTCCCACTCAGCCATGAAAATATTTGCATATGCCGGTGCAAATCTTTTGCCCATGGCTGTGCCCTTAATTTGGAGGAAAAATTGGCCATCAAAAACAAAGTCATTTCTTTTTAAGTTAATTTCCAATAGTTGAATGAGCTCACGATCTGGCCTCCTCGAATCTGGGTATTTGAGAAATATGTTTTTAATACAACTAATTCCTTCATTTATATCAATATTGGTGTACAAACTGTCGATGTCAATTGTAAATAAAATAGAGTCCTGAGGTAGAGAAATTAATTTAATTTTTTCTACAAAATCGTAGGTGTCTTTAATGTGGCTTTGGTGCCTAATTGAGAGAGGATATAAATAATGATCGATAAACTCTGCTGTGTGGTAGGTCTCACTGCCGCAGTCGGAGACAATGGGCCTGCCGGGAGGGATTTCATGAGGTTTGCTCCATTTTTCAGGCTCTTTGTGGATTTTAGGGAGCAGGTAAAACCTCCTGGCTCTGGGCTCAGAGGAGCCACGCAGGTAAGATTTTTGTTTAGCATTAATAAATTTCTTTTTATGTAAATTGTCTAGAATTGTGGTAACCAGGGGGGCCGTATCGGTATAAATTGGGGAGTCTAATTTTTTATAATATGTTTGATTAAACAATTGTTTATATCCCTCCCACAGATACTGCTCCCTGTCCATAATGACTATGGAGCTGCCTTTATCGGCAGGTTTTATAATGATGTTTTTATTGATCATTATTTCCCTGAGTGCTTTTGTTTCTTCCCTGTTTAGGTTAGGTATGGTTTTAGTAAATTTCAATTCTTTATCCAAATAAATCAGGTCCTGGGCAATTAATTTGTCCACCTCAGGAGGAAGAGAGGCGATTGGAGGAGACCAGTCAGATTCCGGCATAAAAGGTGAGCTATTGTTATTGTTGTCATTATCAACATCATCTTTATAATAGATGGCCAATTTAATTCTTCTGTGGTACTTCTGTAAGTCATACCTCATTTGCATTTTAATGTTTTTTGAATGTTTATTACCCTGAGTGGGGATAAAAGTTAAGCCCTTATTTAAAAGGGAACACTGTGCATCACTGAGGGTGAACGTTTTAGAGAGGTTACACACATTTTTATTTACAAGGTTGGAATGCCCCTCCTTCCTGTGAAGGCTCTTGGGGCAATCTAATTTAACCACTCACCCCAGTGGTTGAGGATGCGAGCTGCAGTGGGCTTAGTCCAGTGGATGTTGTCCTTTGCCACTGTGAAGGACCGTCTCGGCAGTGCTGGGATGCAGCGGCTGAGCTGCGCGATCTCAATGTTCATGTGAGACAGGGTCACCTGTTCCTGGAAGGGCAGCGTCAGGGAGAAGTTGATGGCAGGAACAAAGATCTGCGCATTAGGACACTTGGTCCTGGCTGCCTTCAGTGCCGCCTTCATCTCCCTCACCGCCGCTCTCTTGTCCCTCTGGGCTCTGTGGTTGATGCCCAGAGAGAGGATCATGCGCTCCACCTGGCTCATCACAGGTGCCCTCATGAACAGGTGGGTGAGGTGTCTCCATTTGGCCCCGGGGAAGCTGACCACCTGCAAGTCTGGGTTATTTAAGGCCGGAAACCGGGCCACATTAGAATCACCCAGGATTATATATTTGTTGTTAAGGTCCAGGGACCAGTGGCGGGCCTTGTTTAGAGTCCCCACCTGTCTGGCTGCAACCGTCACCTGTGTAGGTGGAGGAGCAGTGGACTCACCGGTGGAAGAGGCAGCAGCCGGAGCAGATGTTTTCACTCTGGGGTTGAAGGTGAGTCTCCGCTGCGTGCTGCCCTGAAGCCTGAGGTGGAGGGGGGCCGTCCTAGGCCTCAGTGAGGCCCTGCGTTCCAGTTGCGCCGAGCTGGAGGTGTGGGAGAGAGGAGGAGGAGCTGCAGCTGCAGCATGTTGCCTTCCCGCCTCCTCCTGGATGAAGCCAGAAATGCAGCGGAGGACCTCATCCGTGGCAGGGGATGCTGCCCCTTCCGGTGGAGGAGAAGGAGAGAGAGAGGGAGAAGAAGAGGGGGGGCCCCCCTGTGGTGCAGGGGTGGTGTCCCTGCTGGAGGATTTCTGTTGTCGCTGAGGGAGTGGAGTGACGTTCTCAGCAGGTGGTGGAGGGGGCGTGTCCTCCTCAGCTGAGCCTGGTGGAGACCAGTCACCACCAAGAGGCTCCGTCATGGTCGCAGTGGTTGTCATGGGCGGGCGGAGGGGTGGGGAGGGAGGGGGCGTGGCAGGGGAGGCGAGGAGAGGTCCATCCAGGTCCTCCTCTGTGTCCACAGCCCGGTCTAGTAGTCCTGGGCGGCTTGCAGAGGAGCAGGAGGAAGGAGGAGAGGAGGGACGAAGAGAGGGGGGAGGGGGGATGGAGGAGGTAGAAGGTGATGAGGAGGAAGAGGAAGAGCATGGCGAAGCTCCACTTTTCTCCTTCTTCAGCAGGTAAATCTGGACCTCATCTGCTGTTTCCGGGCTGAATCTTCGGCCCAGATTACGTTTAGCCCACTTGATGGCCACCTCAAGTGGAGCTAGCAGATCCCCGCCGAGGTCCAGGAGCAGTTGCTTCTCCGCTGCGCGCACCTCCTCGTAGTGCTGGCGCAGAATGAGGATCGTGTTCCAGGCCCAGTCCCTGGCGTTACCGTCAATCAGCTCCAGGGTCTTGGAGCTCGGGTGGGCCGGCTTGATCACGGAGGCCAGGTTAGCCGTGATTCGCTGGATCGCGGGTGGATCCCGGTCATTCCTCGACACATTCTGGAGGTGATGTGTCGCTTTCAGCAGCTTGTGCAGAGCCCTGACTTTGACAGCGAAGAGCGGGTCGTCAGATCGCTGGTGGCTGTCGTGGTTCTGCGCCCGGGGTGTGTACCTTTGCTGCTGCTGCTGTTGATGCTGGCCTCGGCCCCGGCTTTGTGTCGCTCTCCGGTACCAGTTGCGGGGGCGGGGCTGCCGGTACGGTTGAGAGCGGTCCCGTGGAGGGCGGTAGCTTCTGCTGCGGCTAGTGGGGTGGGACCGGACGGCTGAGGCGTAGCTGCGTCCCCGGTGCTGCTGCTGCTGCTGCTGCAGAGGGGGATCCCAGCGCGTGTAGCGCCGTCGGTCCGCCGGCTGCCAGGTGCGTTGTCTGCCCCGGTGGTATTGGACCGTAGTCCAGCCTTCCTCATCACGGGGGTGAAAATCCCACGCCATTTGGCGAAAAACGGTGAATAAAAGATTAATAAAATATTCTAAATAGAAAGTTAAAAAATTAAAAGAGAAACGGACTAGAGTAGGCTTCTTTTAATGCCGTCAGGCACTTTTTAATAACAATAATTAAACTGAGACAGCAAACAAACTGCGACGTTTCGGTAACAAAAGAACCTTCATCAGGCAGTTCACTGTCTCGTCTGCCAGGAAGTCCGTTAACAAAACTTTATATACAAAGTGAACATTTTCAAATTTGGAACTTAGAAGCTATTTACAATGAGTCAGGCTCTGATTGGCCGTCAGCGCCGCATTCGGCGTTGTTTACATTCGGAGGGGGAGCGGCGCCCTCTCACAGCTGATTGGGCTGCGCTGCGCTGCCTCCCCCTGCTGGACAAACATTTACATTACACCGAAAATTCAAACTGTTTCGGCAAACATATATACAAAATAATACAGATAATCCACAAAGGTGCAAGAGAAAGCAGGTTATTTACAATATTTACAAAAATTATGATATATACAGATATTTACAATACAATTGGTCATGAGTGGCCTTCATACTTGGCATGCATTATCACATTTGCAGGTTTTATATACAGAAAGATAAAAAGGTATATATACATTTGTGATGCACAGTGTTGGGTTAGGGTTTTATTTCATTTTTTATTTAGAAAAGGAAGGAAATAAAGTAAATTGGGGTTGAATAGAGGGGGTTAGGATGAGGCACAGGGTTTCCAGAGGTTAGGGTTAGGGAAATAGTTGGGAAGGGCATAAATAGAAAATTATATCAATAAATAATAAATACTTAATAGGTAGAATGTTATGGTTAGGGTTAGGCATTCTATTTGGAGTTTTTTAGGGTTAGGCACTATAACCCTGCCATTGCTTTAACTCCACAGGAACGGGACCGTCCCCGCGGTCATCCAGGAGAGGAAGGACACCAGGGAGCGTCTCCGGCAGGAGGCACTGGCTGGAAAGGGTTGGGGTAGGGTTAGGGGTTGGGGTTTGGGTTCAGGGTCAAAGGTCAGAGGTCCAAGAAGTTGAACCTCCTTCCCTTTTCCCCTCACCCTCTTCCCCTCCCCCGTATGTGCACGGGCCATCCTGTCGGGCGTCCACCAGGTGGAGCCTACCTCTCATTCAGACCTTTTGGGATCCGTGTGTCCAGCCTGTGGATCCAGATTCTTTCAGCCCTTCTCCTCTGGGCTGAAGACCAGGCTGGGTTACATTCCAGCACCAGGGCTGAAACTGCATCCCAGCCATGGCGTATAAAATGCTGCACTAAAGGTACATGTGTTTTTTTGTGTTTTTGAATGTTATGTCTGTGCTGGGTGAAACGAGTAAGGATAGTGTTACTCGTTTCACCCACATAACTGATCTTACAAATTTTACAGGTGATTAAATAAACACAATTTTTTGATTTGGGGTTTCCTGATTGGTCTGATTTGAAAATTGTGTTTTTAAATCTGTTCTGTACCCAGTGCAGCTGCTTGAAGAATCCACTCTGACCTTTGACCCTTGGTGTCTTCAAAGGTTTGACCTCAGCACGGACGAGGAAATCCCTCAGGTTTTTATTCCTTTTGTAGGCCGCAATTATTTTATAATTTGGAAGCAAAGCAGTGTCAGATTGGAATTTAGTGAAATTCTGTTTAACATTGTAAACAAATTGTCCTGCTGAGGAGGAGAATGTTGTGATCAGAGGGATCCTAGGGGATGAATCGGGGGGTCTGGACTCAAGGAAGTTCTTCCTGCCTGCTCTCAGGAAAGATCGGGAATATCCTCTCTTACGAAGAGCAGAAAACAGCGTTCTAGTTGCCTCCTCAAAGTCTGTTTTCTGTGTACAAATCCTGTGAAATCTGAGGAGTTGTGATTTGACTAGGCCCGCATAAGTGTGCCTTGGATGGTAACTAGTCTTGAATAGCAGAGCATGTGTGTCTGTAGGTTTAAAGAAAACTTTAATGTCCAATTTATGTGTTGTGTCAAAATCTTGTCCCTTGTATGTGGTGGTGTCCAGAAAATCGACCGCTTTAACGCTGGTAGTGGACTTTACAGTAATAGATGGGTTATGTGTATTCAGGTGCTGGAGGAATTCCTGGAATTCTGCTTCAGAATGAGTCCAGACCCCCCAGATGTCATCTAGGTACCTGTAGTAATGCAGAGGTGCCTTCCTGCATGTACTGAGAGCACCAGCCTCCCACTCAGCCATGAAAATATTTGCATATGCCGGTGCAAATCTTTTGCCCATGGCTGTGCCCTTAATTTGGAGGAAAAATTGGCCATCAAAAACAAAGTCATTTCTTTTTAAGTTAATTTCCAATAGTTGAATGAGCTCACGATCTGGCCTCCTCGAATCTGGGTATTTGAGAAATATGTTTTTAATACAACTAATTCCTTCATTTATATCAATATTGGTGTACAAACTGTCGATGTCAATTGTAAATAAAATAGAGTCCTGAGGTAGAGAAATTAATTTAATTTTTTCTACAAAATCGTAGGTGTCTTTAATGTGGCTTTGGTGCCTAATTGAGAGAGGATATAAATAATGATCGATAAACTCTGCTGTGTGGTAGGTCTCACTGCCGCAGTCGGAGACAATGGGCCTGCCGGGAGGGATTTCATGAGGTTTGCTCCATTTTTCAGGCTCTTTGTGGATTTTAGGGAGCAGGTAAAACCTCCTGGCTCTGGGCTCAGAGGAGCCACGCAGGTAAGATTTTTGTTTAGCATTAATAAATTTCTTTTTATGTAAATTGTCTAGAATTGTGGTAACCAGGGGGGCCGTATCGGTATAAATTGGGGAGTCTAATTTTTTATAATATGTTTGATTAAACAATTGTTTATATCCCTCCCACAGATACTGCTCCCTGTCCATAATGACTATGGAGCTGCCTTTATCGGCAGGTTTTATAATGATGTTTTTATTGATCATTATTTCCCTGAGTGCTTTTGTTTCTTCCCTGTTTAGGTTAGGTATGGTTTTAGTAAATTTCAATTCTTTATCCAAATAAATCAGGTCCTGGGCAATTAATTTGTCCACCTCAGGAGGAAGAGAGGCGATTGGAGGAGACCAGTCAGATTCCGGCATAAAAGGTGAGCTATTGTTATTGTTGTCATTATCAACATCATCTTTATAATAGATGGCCAATTTAATTCTTCTGTGGTACTTCTGTAAGTCATACCTCATTTGCATTTTAATGTTTTTTGAATGTTTATTACCCTGAGTGGGGATAAAAGTTAAGCCCTTATTTAAAAGGGAACACTGTGCATCACTGAGGGTGAACGTTTTAGAGAGGTTACACACATTTTTATTTACAAGGTTGGAATGCCCCTCCTTCCTGTGAAGGCTCTTGGGGCAATCTAATTTAACCACTCACCCCAGTGGTTGAGGATGCGAGCTGCAGTGGGCTTAGTCCAGTGGATGTTGTCCTTTGCCACTGTGAAGGACCGTCTCGGCAGTGCTGGGATGCAGCGGCTGAGCTGCGCGATCTCAATGTTCATGTGAGACAGGGTCACCTGTTCCTGGAAGGGCAGCGTCAGGGAGAAGTTGATGGCAGGAACAAAGATCTGCGCATTAGGACACTTGGTCCTGGCTGCCTTCAGTGCCGCCTTCATCTCCCTCACCGCCGCTCTCTTGTCCCTCTGGGCTCTGTGGTTGATGCCCAGAGAGAGGATCATGCGCTCCACCTGGCTCATCACAGGTGCCCTCATGAACAGGTGGGTGAGGTGTCTCCATTTGGCCCCGGGGAAGCTGACCACCTGCAAGTCTGGGTTATTTAAGGCCGGAAACCGGGCCACATTAGAATCACCCAGGATTATATATTTGTTGTTAAGGTCCAGGGACCAGTGGCGGGCCTTGTTTAGAGTCCCCACCTGTCTGGCTGCAACCGTCACCTGTGTAGGTGGAGGAGCAGTGGACTCACCGGTGGAAGAGGCAGCAGCCGGAGCAGATGTTTTCACTCTGGGGTTGAAGGTGAGTCTCCGCTGCGTGCTGCCCTGAAGCCTGAGGTGGAGGGGGGCCGTCCTAGGCCTCAGTGAGGCCCTGCGTTCCAGTTGCGCCGAGCTGGAGGTGTGGGAGAGAGGAGGAGGAGCTGCAGCTGCAGCATGTTGCCTTCCCGCCTCCTCCTGGATGAAGCCAGAAATGCAGCGGAGGACCTCATCCGTGGCAGGGGATGCTGCCCCTTCCGGTGGAGGAGAAGGAGAGAGAGAGGGAGAAGAAGAGGGGGGGCCCCCCTGTGGTGCAGGGGTGGTGTCCCTGCTGGAGGATTTCTGTTGTCGCTGAGGGAGTGGAGTGACGTTCTCAGCAGGTGGTGGAGGGGGCGTGTCCTCCTCAGCTGAGCCTGGTGGAGACCAGTCACCACCAAGAGGCTCCGTCATGGTCGCAGTGGTTGTCATGGGCGGGCGGAGGGGTGGGGAGGGAGGGGGCGTGGCAGGGGAGGCGAGGAGAGGTCCATCCAGGTCCTCCTCTGTGTCCACAGCCCGGTCTAGTAGTCCTGGGCGGCTTGCAGAGGAGCAGGAGGAAGGAGGAGAGGAGGGACGAAGAGAGGGGGGAGGGGGGATGGAGGAGGTAGAAGGTGATGAGGAGGAAGAGGAAGAGCATGGCGAAGCTCCACTTTTCTCCTTCTTCAGCAGGTAAATCTGGACCTCATCTGCTGTTTCCGGGCTGAATCTTCGGCCCAGATTACGTTTAGCCCACTTGATGGCCACCTCAAGTGGAGCTAGCAGATCCCCGCCGAGGTCCAGGAGCAGTTGCTTCTCCGCTGCGCGCACCTCCTCGTAGTGCTGGCGCAGAATGAGGATCGTGTTCCAGGCCCAGTCCCTGGCGTTACCGTCAATCAGCTCCAGGGTCTTGGAGCTCGGGTGGGCCGGCTTGATCACGGAGGCCAGGTTAGCCGTGATTCGCTGGATCGCGGGTGGATCCCGGTCATTCCTCGACACATTCTGGAGGTGATGTGTCGCTTTCAGCAGCTTGTGCAGAGCCCTGACTTTGACAGCGAAGAGCGGGTCGTCAGATCGCTGGTGGCTGTCGTGGTTCTGCGCCCGGGGTGTGTACCTTTGCTGCTGCTGCTGTTGATGCTGGCCTCGGCCCCGGCTTTGTGTCGCTCTCCGGTACCAGTTGCGGGGGCGGGGCTGCCGGTACGGTTGAGAGCGGTCCCGTGGAGGGCGGTAGCTTCTGCTGCGGCTAGTGGGGTGGGACCGGACGGCTGAGGCGTAGCTGCGTCCCCGGTGCTGCTGCTGCTGCTGCTGCAGAGGGGGATCCCAGCGCGTGTAGCGCCGTCGGTCCGCCGGCTGCCAGGTGCGTTGTCTGCCCCGGTGGTATTGGACCGTAGTCCAGCCTTCCTCATCACGGGGGTGAAAATCCCACGCCATTTGGCGAAAAACGGTGAATAAAAGATTAATAAAATATTCTAAATAGAAAGTTAAAAAATTAAAAGAGAAACGGACTAGAGTAGGCTTCTTTTAATGCCGTCAGGCACTTTTTAATAACAATAATTAAACTGAGACAGCAAACAAACTGCGACGTTTCGGTAACAAAAGAACCTTCATCAGGCAGTTCACTGTCTCGTCTGCCAGGAAGTCCGTTAACAAAACTTTATATACAAAGTGAACATTTTCAAATTTGGAACTTAGAAGCTATTTACAATGAGTCAGGCTCTGATTGGCCGTCAGCGCCGCATTCGGCGTTGTTTACATTCGGAGGGGGAGCGGCGCCCTCTCACAGCTGATTGGGCTGCGCTGCGCTGCCTCCCCCTGCTGGACAAACATTTACATTACACCGAAAATTCAAACTGTTTCGGCAAACATATATACAAAATAATACAGATAATCCACAAAGGTGCAAGAGAAAGCAGGTTATTTACAATATTTACAAAAATTATGATATATACAGATATTTACAATACAATTGGTCATGAGTGGCCTTCATACTTGGCATGCATTATCACATTTGCAGGTTTTATATACAGAAAGATAAAAAGGTATATATACATTTGTGATGCACAGTGTTGGGTTAGGGTTTTATTTCATTTTTTATTTAGAAAAGGAAGGAAATAAAGTAAATTGGGGTTGAATAGAGGGGGTTAGGGGCCAGCGGTTAGGCGGGGACCGAAGTACGGTCGGCGGTCCGCGCCCGGAACGAAGGGTCGCTCGCCTCCGGGGCCAGGGCCCGGACGGGCACCCGGCCTCGCTGCGGTGGTGCAGCGAGGTGTATATATATTTTTTTTTATAAGTCCCACTGCCTTACCAGAGGCACGGATCTGTCTGGAAAGACGAAAAAAAGTTTCTAAGTGCCGGCGACACTTAGTGCAATTGTTTTAACTCTACTACCTTACCAGGGGCACGAGCCTCCGGGCCGTGCGTGCTGGTGGGGTCTGGTCCGTGATAGGGGTGCTTAAGTGTGGGGTGCCCCGGTTCGCAGGGTGCGTGAGGTCGTCTGGCTGTGGTGGTGGTGGTGGTGGTCCGGCCTGGTCGTTCCGGCTGGAGCCGGATAGGGTTGGGGTTGGGGTTCGGAAAGGCGCTTTCCCGGGGAGCAGGGGGTTCGAAAGTAGGATCAATAAGCCCGGAATGATGCCCTGAACACGCCTGTATCACTCCCGTGTTCCTGGGATAAAGTTGAATTTTCGGACTTCCAGAGACCCCACGTGAAGCAGGCAGCGGTATCCGCAGCCGCTCACCGTCGTCGGCCTCGGGCGTCCGGAGGCCCCGGTGATTTTGGAGCTCCATAAAAATTTTTTAAAAAGCATTTCCCCGGGGAATGCCGTATATTGCCGGAAAGGCCAGAGTCTGGAGAGTAGCCTGGTGTGGTCGTTTGGCTTCTGGGACGTCCGCAGGAGGAATTAAAAATCGAAAACCCTAAGTGGTCTTGGGGTTCGGAAATGCACTTTCCCGGGGAGCAGGAGGTTCGAGACCAGGATCAATAGGCCCGGAATAATGCCCTGAACACGGCCATGTGACTCCCGTCTTCCTGGGATAAAGTTGAATTTCCGGACTTCCAGAGACCCCACGTGAAGCAGGCTGGGTATCCGCAGCGGCTCACCGTCGTCGGCCTCGGGGTCCGGAGGCCCCGGTGATTTTGGAGCTCCATAAAAATTTTTAAAAATGCATTTCCCCGGGGAATGCCGTATATTGCCGGAAAGGCCAGAGTCTGG
>JAXBVF010000074.1:32500-62500 GCA_036418095.1 Xiphophorus birchmanni
AGCTATGGTCCAGGGTTCAGGGCCGGCCTTCAGGGCTGGATCTGGGGGCCCTATTTGGGGGTATAACATGAGCTGAAAGCCCCTGGAGGTCCTGGATCTATGGTCCAGGGTTCCAGTCTGGCCTTTGGGGTCCGATTTGGGGGCCCTATTTGGGGGTATAACATGAGCTGAAGGCCCCTGGAGGTCCTGGATCTATGGTCCAGGGTTCCAGTCCGGCCTTCAGGGGTCCGATTTGGGGGCCCTATTTGGGGGTATAACATGAGCTGAAGGCCCCTGAGCTAGGGTCCAGGGTTCAGGGCCGGCCTTCAGGGCTGGATCTGGGGGCCATACCAGGGTAACAGAGCCGAAAAAATTTCTAAGTGTCGCCGACACTTAGTGCAATTTGTGTGGAAGCTGAAAAATGTTCTAAGTGTCGCCGACACTTAGTGCAATTTGTGTGGAAGCTGAAAAATGTTCTAAGTGTCGCCGACACTTAGTGCAATTTCTGTGGAAGCTGAAAAATGTTCTAAGTGTCGCCGACACTTAGTGCAATTTCTGTGGAAGCTGAAAAATGTTCTAAGTGTCGCCGACACTTAGTGCAATTTCTGTGGAAGCTGAAAAATGTTCTAAGTGTCGGCCTCCAAAGCATTTGGCTTGACGGATAGGTAGGATTTTGGGACCTTACAGAAAAAAACCCCACCGGAAGGATTTTAAGAGAGCCTTGGAAGAGAGCACTTTTTTTCGAAAAATGACAAAGTGTTTTGATCCAGGGCGGTTGTAGGGGCCTTCTGGAGCTCAGATAAGGCCGATTGAGGCCCCTTTTTCGGCTTTTTCCAGCATTTTAAGCCGTTTTCCCCGGAACGTGGGTCTGGTTCTCTGGATCTCCGAGGCAGTAACGCCGCGGGCCCCGTTGGCCGGGATTGGAACCCCCCCACCACCACCACCACCACCACCACACACACAATGAAGAGACATGACAAATCCTGGAGCATTATTCAAAGTTTATTGTGAACTTTGTGCAGCTTCTTCTCCCATGCACTGGGCAAATCTGCGCCTCATTTCAGCCATCTGGTTGACATCCAGCTGCATGGCATAGAATCGGTCGGCCGTGCGGGTGTCGTGACACATGACCCGGGACATCTGCGTCCGGACCTCACTGGAGTGGGTGTTCCTGCACTGTGAGGGGAGAGGGGGGCAGAGAGTCAGAGGGCAGGCAGGCAGGCAGGCAGGGGTCGGATGGTGGTGATGCTGCTGCTTCCTGGATAACTTACCATCGTTGCGACCGCGGTCCGGATGTCGGTAAGGGAGGGTCTGCCTGGCAGTAGCATGGCTGCCCACGCGTTCCTCGCGAACAGAGTGATGTTGCTCACGTGCTGGCTGTTGGTATTGAAGAAGACCAGCTCGCATCGCGGACGTAGCAGAGCTCGGATCTCCATCCACCGCTGGATCCAGCCCAGTTCCTCGTGGGTGAGAAAGACCTGAGCACAGCCAAACACCCGGGCAGTCTTATGGTTTTTGACCTGAAGACGGGGCGAGAAATGTTAAATGGCTGGCAGCCGCCGCCGCCATGTTAGTGGGTGCAGACTTACATTGAGTACGACCCCCGGAGAGGAAGAGCTGGAGCCCCTCGCGGCCTCCAGGACCTCTTCGGTGGTAAGGTTGGTCATCACGCCTGCTCGATGGCCGTATAGAGAAGTAAGGTATAGGGCAACGAAGCCGTAGAGCAGGTGTCTCAGTCCCACGTCGTGCCTCTTTTGCGATAAGCTCAGCAAGAGTTTGGGGATCCAGCTCCGGGATTTTTCGAGGCATCTGCGGACAAGGTCGGGCGTTATGGCGCGCTGGAGCTTCTCAGACTTAACCTTTATCTGCTGGAGCACCACCTTCGTTCCGATTTGGCACGTAGCCGACCGGAGAGCTCGCATCACGGACACGAGCTGACGCTTCGACAGCCTGGAGCTTGTTGGAGGCGTCTCCATGAAGTAAACGTGGAACTGAGTTGTGTTTACCAGGTAAACTTTAACAGTAGTTATTGCCTTCTGCTGACGGGTGAGTTCAGCGGGCCAGGCCATTATGCGTCCGGCGTCATCCAAGAAGCGCCAGGATCCCAGGGCCGCCTTCTCACGGCTCATGTAGCTGAGGAATGCAACAATTCGACCCATCTTTGACTTAACATTTTCGAGAAGCTTCCGCGAGCGTACTGCCCCGGTCAGATGCCGGTCGTACTCCTCTAGGTAGCGACGGATGACTGGAGGAAATGTAAGCAGCTTACTAACCGTGCTCGATGACGGGGCCTGGGGTTCGGCCCTGGTCACTCCAGTCATCTCCTCCATCTCCTCCTCCTCCTCCTCCAGCTCGACCACCGGGCCCGCGGCTGGCACGTCGGCACTGGTGCCAAGCCCGCCGGGAAGAGATGTCTCCGGTCGCTGAGGGGAGTCCGCCGAGGTCGAACGGGGAGGGCTGGGGCAGGGCTCAGCCTCCGAGGGAGGGGAAGAAGTAGGGGGGGGAGGCGGGGAGGCGGTGGCGGCGGCGGCGGCGGCGGCGGCGGCTTCGCTGCCACGTGAACCGTCCAGGTCCAACCTGGTGGCTAACGGCGGGTCGGGACCTGAGGCCCTAAGTTCTCTCACCTGCCTCAATGTTTTGCGCCACTGCAGCTTCCTTAAAAGCCGCCTCTTCTCCTTGGCACCCAGATCACGGTGAGCGTCCTGGAGGTGCTGCGCCACCCTAGACCCGCCGTAAGTGCAACCGCTGATGGGACACTTCATGCCGCGAACACTCACTCGCCCTCTGGCAAACGCCAACAGGATCCTTCGCTCCTGGGCGTTCCGGACGCTATGAACGTCATCCAAGTGGCTCCGCAGGCGCCAAGATTTGCTCTGACAGACAGGGCAACGATTCTTAAACTTAGAAGCCGTCATCACTCCGCGAGAGTCAGATAGCAACTGAGCAGGGCACGTCCGTAGCCCAGCTATTTATGCAGGTCAATCAAGCCTAATCGGCAACACCTGGTGCCAATTCAGGGCCTCCAATCAAGGAAGCTCCTGATCAGCTTCCAATCAAGAATAATGAGCAACACCTGGCCACGTTCGACCCCGTCTTTGGGGCCGAATCTCGGGGGACACGCGTCCCGATGGCCGCGCGGCTCCTCCCCGGACGGCGGGAGGCTCTCCTACGATCCTAAGGCGGGTTAGGGGCCAGCGGTTAGGCGGGGGGACCGAAGTACGGTCGGCGGTCCGCGCCCGGAACGAAGGGTCGCTCGCTCCTGGGGCCAGGGCCCGGACTCGCTGCACCACCGGCGAGGTGGTGCAGCGAGGTATATATATATTTTTTTTATAAGTCCCACTGCCTTACCAGAGGCACGGATCTGTCTGGAAAGACGAAAAAAAAGTTTCTAAGTGCCGGCGACACTTAGTGCAATTGTTTTAACTCTACTACCTTACCAGGGGCACGAGCCTCCGGGCCGTGCGTGCTGGTGGGGTCTGGTCCGTGATAGGGGTGCTTAAGTGTGGGGTGCCCCGGTTCGCGGGGTGCGTGAGGTCGTCTGGCTGTGGTGGTGGTGGTGGTGGTGGTGGTCCGGCCTGGTCGTTCCGGCTGGAGCCGGATAGGGTTGGGGTTGGGGTTCGGAAAGGCGCTTTCCCGGGGAGCAGGGGGTTCGAAAGTAGGATCAATAAGCCCGGAATGATGCCCTGAACACGCCTGTATCACTCCCGTGTTCCTGGGATAAAGTTGAATTTTCGGACTTCCAGAGACCCCACGTGAAGCAGGCAGCGGTATCCGCAGCCGCTCACCGTCGTCGGCCTCGGGCGTCCGGAGGCCCCGGTGATTTTGGAGCTCCATAAAAATTTTTTAAAAAGCATTTCCCCGGGGAATGCCGTATATTGCCGGAAAGGATATAGGATGATAGCCAGAAAATACGCGTGACGACTCTCTGTAAGTGAAAAAGTAAAAGACTTATGGGGCCCATACTTTGCCTGGAGTGACTCACGGAGGGGTCCCACATACCCTCCAAGTTTGGTGGCTGTGGCCCCTTCCTATGACATAGCTGCCATAGACACCCATGCGTTTGAAAAACGTGACGACTCTCTGTAAGTGGAAAGCCTTAAGTGGCAAGCTGATGAAAGTTGGTGTGTATACACCCCTCGAGGTCCCCCACCTTCCCTCCAAGTTTGGTGTGTGTGGCTCCTTCCGTTGACATAGCTGCCATAGACTCCCATTGATTTTCAGGTTGGGATAGGATATAGGATGATAGCCAGAAAATGGATGGTCTCATCGTATTTGGGTGAAAAAGTAAAAGACTTATGGGTCCCATACTTGGCCTCGAGGGAGTCATGGAGGGGACCCAGGTACTCTGTAAGTTTGGTGGCCGTAGCTCATTCCCTTGACATAGCTGCCATTGACTCCCATTCATTTGAAAAATGGTCTCATCGTATTTAGCTCCCAAGCCGTAAGTGGCAAGCTGACCAAAGTCGGTGTGTATACTCCCCCTGGGCCGAGCCACCTTCCCTGAAAGTTTGGTGTGTGTGGGTCCTTCCGTTGACATAGCTGCCATAGACTCCCATTGATTTTTGAAGTTTTGCTAGGAGCGTGGGATCGAGCTGGGAGTGGGTTTCCCGTGCTCAGCGCGTCCCCCTGAGTCAGAAAAGCTATGATATGTCATGGTTGTTGGAGTTTGCAAAATGGGCTAGGGTTACAGTAGGATATAGGATGAAAACCAGAAAAGTGAGTGGTACACTCTCTGTAAGTGAAAGAGTAAAAGACTTATGGGTCCCATACTTGGCCTCGAGGGAGTCGTGGAGGGTGTCCAGGTACCCTGTAAGTTTGGAGGCTGTGGCTGGTTGCTAAGACCTAGCTGCCATTGACTCCCATACATTGTAAAAAAGGGTTCACTCTCTGTAAGTGAAAAAGTAAAAGACTTATGGGTCCCATACTTGGCCTCGAGAGACCCATGGAGGGTACCTAGGTTCCCTCCGAGTTTGGTGGCTGTGGCTCCTTCCGTTGACATAGCTGCCATAGACTCCCATTCATTTTGAGGTTTGGCCAGGAAGGTCGGATCGAGGCGGGAGTGTGTTTTCCGTGCTCAGCCGGTGCCCCCGAGTCAGAAAAGCTATGATATGTGATGGTTGGTGGAGTTTGCAAAATCGGCCAGGGTTAGACTAGGATATAGGATGAAAACCAGAAAAGTCAGATGGGCAAGCTCAATAACTCAAAAAGTATTTGAGGTAGTGGGCCCATACTTGGCGTGGAGAGTAGGTGGGAACATGTCCACCTTCCCTGTAAGTTTGGTGTCTGTGGCTGGTTGCTAAGACATAGCTGCCATTGACACCCATATTAAAAAAAAAATGGGCACTCTCAATAACTGAAAAAGTGTACATGCCAAGTTGACCAAAGTGGGTGTGTATACATGTCTCGACCCCGTCCAGGTCCCCACCGAGTTTGGTGTCCCTGGCCCCTTCCGTCGTTATAGCTGCCATAGACTCCCATTCATTTTTCAAGTTTTGCTAGGAGCGTCGGATGGAGGTGGGATAGTGTTTTCCGTGCTCAGCCGGTCCCCCCGAGTCCGCAGAGATGTCATTTGCCCTGGTTGGTGGAGTTGCCAAAAAGTGTAAAAATTGCTCAAAGTGTTGTAGTTTGGGGTACTTGTGGGAACCTTCCCAGAGTGTGTTTTGGAGTGTCCCGAGTGCCTGGAGAGTGTTCCTGGGAGAGGTTTTTTGGAGACTTTGTTACTCGTGTGAGGTTAGGTTAAGTGCAGAATCTTGGTTTTGGTTAGGTTAAGTGCATAATCTTGGGTTTGGTTAGGTTAAGGGAAGAATCTTGGGTGAGGTTAGGGTAAGGGAAGAATCTTGGGTGAGGTTAGGTTAAGTGCAGAATCTTGGGTGAGGTTAGGTTAAGTGCATAATCTTGGGTTTGGTTAGGGTAAGTGAAGAACCTTGGGTGAGGTTAGGGTAAGTGAAGAACCTTGGGTGAGGTTAGGGTAAGTGAAAAACCTTGGGTTTGGGTTAGGGTTAGGGTTAGGGTTAGGGTTAGGGTTAGGGTTAGGGTAGGGTAGGGTTAGGGGTTAGGGTTAGGGTTAGGGTAAGGGTAAGGGTTAGGGTTAGGGTAGGGTAAGGGTAAGGGTTAGGGTTAGGGTTAGGGTTAGGGTTAGGGTAAGGGTTAGGGTTAGGGGTTAGGGGTTAGGGTTAGGGTTAGGGTTAGGGTAAGGATATAGGATGAAAACCAGAAAAGTGAGTGGTACACTCTCTGTAAGTGAAAGAGTAAAAGACTTATGGGTCCCATACTTGGCCTCGAGGGAGTCGTGGAGGGTGTCCAGGTACCCTGTAAGTTTGGAGGCTGTGGCTGGTTGCTAAGACCTAGCTGCCATTGACTCCCATACATTGTAAAAAAGGGTTCACTCTCTGTAAGTGAAAAAGTAAAAGACTTATGGGTCCCATACTTGGCCTCGAGAGACCCATGGAGGGTACCTAGGTTCCCTCCGAGTTTGGTGGCTGTGGCTCCTTCCGTTGACATAGCTGCCATAGACTCCCATTCATTTTGAGGTTTGGCCAGGAAGGTCGGATCGAGGCGGGAGTGTGTTTTCCGTGCTCAGCCGGTGCCCCCGAGTCAGAAAAGCTATGATATGTGATGGTTGGTGGAGTTTGCAAAATCGGCCAGGGTTAGACTAGGATATAGGATGAAAACCAGAAAAGTCAGATGGGCAAGCTCAATAACTCAAAAAGTATTTGAGGTAGTGGGCCCATACTTGGCGTGGAGAGTAGGTGGGAACATGTCCACCTTCCCTGTAAGTTTGGTGTCTGTGGCTGGTTGCTAAGACATAGCTGCCATTGACACCCATATTAAAAAAAAAATGGGCACTCTCAATAACTGAAAAAGTGTACATGCCAAGTTGACCAAAGTGGGTGTGTATACATGTCTCGACCCCGTCCAGGTCCCCACCGAGTTTGGTGTCCCTGGCCCCTTCCGTCGTTATAGCTGCCATAGACTCCCATTCATTTTTCAAGTTTTGCTAGGAGCGTCGGATGGAGGTGGGATAGTGTTTTCCGTGCTCAGCCGGTCCCCCCGAGTCCGCAGAGATGTCATTTGCCCTGGTTGGTGGAGTTGCCAAAAAGTGTAAAAATTGCTCAAAGTGTTGTAGTTTGGGGTACTTGTGGGAACCTTCCCAGAGTGTGTTTTGGAGTGTCCCGAGTGCCTGGAGAGTGTTCCTGGGAGAGGTTTTTTGGAGACTTTGTTACTCGTGTGAGGTTAGGTTAAGTGCAGAATCTTGGTTTTGGTTAGGTTAAGTGCATAATCTTGGGTTTGGTTAGGTTAAGGGAAGAATCTTGGGTGAGGTTAGGGTAAGGGAAGAATCTTGGGTGAGGTTAGGTTAAGTGCAGAATCTTGGGTGAGGTTAGGTTAAGTGCATAATCTTGGGTTTGGTTAGGGTAAGTGAAGAACCTTGGGTGAGGTTAGGGTAAGTGAAGAACCTTGGGTGAGGTTAGGGTAAGTGAAAAACCTTGGGTTTGGGTTAGGGTTAGGGTTAGGGTTAGGGTTAGGGTTAGGGTTAGGGTTAGGGGGTTAGGGTTAGGGTTAGGGTTAGGGTAAGGGTTAGGGTTAGGGTAAGGGTTAGGGTAGGGTAAGGGTTAGGGTTAGGGTTAGGGTTAGGGTAAAGGGTTAGGGTTAGGGTTAGGGTTAGGGTTAGGGTTAGGGTTAGGGTAGGGTAGGGGTTAGGGTTAGGGTTAGGGTTAGGGTTAGGGTTAGGGTTAGGGGGTTAGGGTTAGGGGTAGGGTAAGGGGTTAGGGTTAGGGTAAGGGTTAGGGTTAGGGTTAGGGTTAGGGTTAGGGTAGGATATAGGATGAAAACCAGAAAAGTGAGTGGTACACTCTCTGTAAGTGAAAGAGTAAAAGACTTATGGGTCCCATACTTGGCCTCGAGGGAGTCGTGGAGGGTGTCCAGGTACCCTGTAAGTTTGGAGGCTGTGGCTGGTTGCTAAGACCTAGCTGCCATTGACTCCCATACATTGTAAAAAAGGGTTCACTCTCTGTAAGTGAAAAAGTAAAAGACTTATGGGTCCCATACTTGGCCTCGAGAGACCCATGGAGGGTACCTAGGTTCCCTCCGAGTTTGGTGGCTGTGGCTCCTTCCGTTGACATAGCTGCCATAGACTCCCATTCATTTTGAGGTTTGGCCAGGAAGGTCGGATCGAGGCGGGAGTGTGTTTTCCGTGCTCAGCCGGTGCCCCCGAGTCAGAAAAGCTATGATATGTGATGGTTGGTGGAGTTTGCAAAATCGGCCAGGGTTAGACTAGGATATAGGATGAAAACCAGAAAAGTCAGATGGGCAAGCTCAATAACTCAAAAAGTATTTGAGGTAGTGGGCCCATACTTGGCGTGGAGAGTAGGTGGGAACATGTCCACCTTCCCTGTAAGTTTGGTGTCTGTGGCTGGTTGCTAAGACATAGCTGCCATTGACACCCATATTAAAAAAAAAATGGGCACTCTCAATAACTGAAAAAGTGTACATGCCAAGTTGACCAAAGTGGGTGTGTATACATGTCTCGACCCCGTCCAGGTCCCCACCGAGTTTGGTGTCCCTGGCCCCTTCCGTCGTTATAGCTGCCATAGACTCCCATTCATTTTTCAAGTTTTGCTAGGAGCGTCGGATGGAGGTGGGATAGTGTTTTCCGTGCTCAGCCGGTCCCCCCGAGTCCGCAGAGATGTCATTTGCCCTGGTTGGTGGAGTTGCCAAAAAGTGTAAAAATTGCTCAAAGTGTTGTAGTTTGGGGTACTTGTGGGAACCTTCCCAGAGTGTGTTTTGGAGTGTCCCGAGTGCCTGGAGAGTGTTCCTGGGAGAGGTTTTTTGGAGACTTTGTTACTCGTGTGAGGTTAGGTTAAGTGCAGAATCTTGGTTTTGGTTAGGTTAAGTGCATAATCTTGGGTTTGGTTAGGTTAAGGGAAGAATCTTGGGTGAGGTTAGGGTAAGGGAAGAATCTTGGGTGAGGTTAGGTTAAGTGCAGAATCTTGGGTGAGGTTAGGTTAAGTGCATAATCTTGGGTTTGGTTAGGGTAAGTGAAGAACCTTGGGTGAGGTTAGGGTAAGTGAAGAACCTTGGGTGAGGTTAGGGTAAGTGAAAAACCTTGGGTTTGGGTTAGGGTTAGGGTTAGGGTTAGGGTTAGGGTTAGGGTAGGGTAGGGTTAGGGGTTAGGGTTAGGGTTAGGGTAAGGGTAAGGGTTAGGGTTAGGGTAGGGTAAGGGTAAGGGTTAGGGTTAGGGTTAGGGTTAGGGTTAGGGTAAGGGTTAGGGTTAGGGGTTAGGGGTTAGGGTTAGGGTTAGGGTTAGGGTAAGGATATAGGATGAAAACCAGAAAAGTGAGTGGTACACTCTCTGTAAGTGAAAGAGTAAAAGACTTATGGGTCCCATACTTGGCCTCGAGGGAGTCGTGGAGGGTGTCCAGGTACCCTGTAAGTTTGGAGGCTGTGGCTGGTTGCTAAGACCTAGCTGCCATTGACTCCCATACATTGTAAAAAAGGGTTCACTCTCTGTAAGTGAAAAAGTAAAAGACTTATGGGTCCCATACTTGGCCTCGAGAGACCCATGGAGGGTACCTAGGTTCCCTCCGAGTTTGGTGGCTGTGGCTCCTTCCGTTGACATAGCTGCCATAGACTCCCATTCATTTTGAGGTTTGGCCAGGAAGGTCGGATCGAGGCGGGAGTGTGTTTTCCGTGCTCAGCCGGTGCCCCCGAGTCAGAAAAGCTATGATATGTGATGGTTGGTGGAGTTTGCAAAATCGGCCAGGGTTAGACTAGGATATAGGATGAAAACCAGAAAAGTCAGATGGGCAAGCTCAATAACTCAAAAAGTATTTGAGGTAGTGGGCCCATACTTGGCGTGGAGAGTAGGTGGGAACATGTCCACCTTCCCTGTAAGTTTGGTGTCTGTGGCTGGTTGCTAAGACATAGCTGCCATTGACACCCATATTAAAAAAAAAATGGGCACTCTCAATAACTGAAAAAGTGTACATGCCAAGTTGACCAAAGTGGGTGTGTATACATGTCTCGACCCCGTCCAGGTCCCCACCGAGTTTGGTGTCCCTGGCCCCTTCCGTCGTTATAGCTGCCATAGACTCCCATTCATTTTTCAAGTTTTGCTAGGAGCGTCGGATGGAGGTGGGATAGTGTTTTCCGTGCTCAGCCGGTCCCCCCGAGTCCGCAGAGATGTCATTTGCCCTGGTTGGTGGAGTTGCCAAAAAGTGTAAAAATTGCTCAAAGTGTTGTAGTTTGGGGTACTTGTGGGAACCTTCCCAGAGTGTGTTTTGGAGTGTCCCGAGTGCCTGGAGAGTGTTCCTGGGAGAGGTTTTTTGGAGACTTTGTTACTCGTGTGAGGTTAGGTTAAGTGCAGAATCTTGGTTTTGGTTAGGTTAAGTGCATAATCTTGGGTTTGGTTAGGTTAAGGGAAGAATCTTGGGTGAGGTTAGGGTAAGGGAAGAATCTTGGGTGAGGTTAGGTTAAGTGCAGAATCTTGGGTGAGGTTAGGTTAAGTGCATAATCTTGGGTTTGGTTAGGGTAAGTGAAGAACCTTGGGTGAGGTTAGGGTAAGTGAAGAACCTTGGGTGAGGTTAGGGTAAGTGAAAAACCTTGGGTTTGGGTTAGGGTTAGGGTTAGGGTTAGGGTTAGGGTTAGGGTTAGGGTTAGGGGGTTAGGGTTAGGGTTAGGGTTAGGGTAAGGGTTAGGGTTAGGGTAAGGGTTAGGGTAGGGTAAGGGTTAGGGTTAGGGTTAGGGTTAGGGTAAAGGGTTAGGGTTAGGGTTAGGGTTAGGGTTAGGGTTAGGGTAAGGGTTAGGGTAGGGTAGGGGTTAGGGTTAGGGTTAGGGTTAGGGTTAGGGTTAGGGTTAGGGGGTTAGGGTTAGGGGTAGGGTAAGGGGTTAGGGTTAGGGTAAGGGTTAGGGTTAGGGTTAGGATATAGGATGATAGCCAGAAAATACGCGTGACGACTCTCTGTAAGTGAAAAAGTAAAAGACTTATGGGGCCCATACTTTGCCTGGAGTGACTCACGGAGGGGTCCCACATACCCTCCAAGTTTGGTGGCTGTGGCCCCTTCCTATGACATAGCTGCCATAGACACCCATGCGTTTGAAAAACGTGACGACTCTCTGTAAGTGGAAAGCCTTAAGTGGCAAGCTGATGAAAGTTGGTGTGTATACACCCCTCGAGGTCCCCCACCTTCCCTCCAAGTTTGGTGTGTGTGGCTCCTTCCGTTGACATAGCTGCCATAGACTCCCATTGATTTTCAGGTTGGGATAGGATATAGGATGATAGCCAGAAAATGGATGGTCTCATCGTATTTGGGTGAAAAAGTAAAAGACTTATGGGTCCCATACTTGGCCTCGAGGGAGTCATGGAGGGGACCCAGGTACTCTGTAAGTTTGGTGGCCGTAGCTCATTCCCTTGACATAGCTGCCATTGACTCCCATTCATTTGAAAAATGGTCTCATCGTATTTAGCTCCCAAGCCGTAAGTGGCAAGCTGACCAAAGTCGGTGTGTATACTCCCCCTGGGCCGAGCCACCTTCCCTGAAAGTTTGGTGTGTGTGGGTCCTTCCGTTGACATAGCTGCCATAGACTCCCATTGATTTTTGAAGTTTTGCTAGGAGCGTGGGATCGAGCTGGGAGTGGGTTTCCCGTGCTCAGCGCGTCCCCCTGAGTCAGAAAAGCTATGATATGTCATGGTTGTTGGAGTTTGCAAAATGGGCTAGGGTTACAGTAGGATATAGGATGAAAACCAGAAAAGTGAGTGGTACACTCTCTGTAAGTGAAAGAGTAAAAGACTTATGGGTCCCATACTTGGCCTCGAGGGAGTCGTGGAGGGTGTCCAGGTACCCTGTAAGTTTGGAGGCTGTGGCTGGTTGCTAAGACCTAGCTGCCATTGACTCCCATACATTGTAAAAAAGGGTTCACTCTCTGTAAGTGAAAAAGTAAAAGACTTATGGGTCCCATACTTGGCCTCGAGAGACCCATGGAGGGTACCTAGGTTCCCTCCGAGTTTGGTGGCTGTGGCTCCTTCCGTTGACATAGCTGCCATAGACTCCCATTCATTTTGAGGTTTGGCCAGGAAGGTCGGATCGAGGCGGGAGTGTGTTTTCCGTGCTCAGCCGGTGCCCCCGAGTCAGAAAAGCTATGATATGTGATGGTTGGTGGAGTTTGCAAAATCGGCCAGGGTTAGACTAGGATATAGGATGAAAACCAGAAAAGTCAGATGGGCAAGCTCAATAACTCAAAAAGTATTTGAGGTAGTGGGCCCATACTTGGCGTGGAGAGTAGGTGGGAACATGTCCACCTTCCCTGTAAGTTTGGTGTCTGTGGCTGGTTGCTAAGACATAGCTGCCATTGACACCCATATTAAAAAAAAAATGGGCACTCTCAATAACTGAAAAAGTGTACATGCCAAGTTGACCAAAGTGGGTGTGTATACATGTCTCGACCCCGTCCAGGTCCCCACCGAGTTTGGTGTCCCTGGCCCCTTCCGTCGTTATAGCTGCCATAGACTCCCATTCATTTTTCAAGTTTTGCTAGGAGCGTCGGATGGAGGTGGGATAGTGTTTTCCGTGCTCAGCCGGTCCCCCCGAGTCCGCAGAGATGTCATTTGCCCTGGTTGGTGGAGTTGCCAAAAAGTGTAAAAATTGCTCAAAGTGTTGTAGTTTGGGGTACTTGTGGGAACCTTCCCAGAGTGTGTTTTGGAGTGTCCCGAGTGCCTGGAGAGTGTTCCTGGGAGAGGTTTTTTGGAGACTTTGTTACTCGTGTGAGGTTAGGTTAAGTGCAGAATCTTGGTTTTGGTTAGGTTAAGTGCATAATCTTGGGTTTGGTTAGGTTAAGGGAAGAATCTTGGGTGAGGTTAGGGTAAGGGAAGAATCTTGGGTGAGGTTAGGTTAAGTGCAGAATCTTGGGTGAGGTTAGGTTAAGTGCATAATCTTGGGTTTGGTTAGGGTAAGTGAAGAACCTTGGGTGAGGTTAGGGTAAGTGAAGAACCTTGGGTGAGGTTAGGGTAAGTGAAAAACCTTGGGTTTGGGTTAGGGTTAGGGTTAGGGTTAGGGTTAGGGTTAGGGTTAGGGTAGGGTAGGGTTAGGGGTTAGGGTTAGGGTTAGGGTAAGGGTAAGGGTTAGGGTTAGGGTAGGGTAAGGGTAAGGGTTAGGGTTAGGGTTAGGGTTAGGGTTAGGGTAAGGGTTAGGGTTAGGGGTTAGGGGTTAGGGTTAGGGTTAGGGTTAGGGTAAGGATATAGGATGAAAACCAGAAAAGTGAGTGGTACACTCTCTGTAAGTGAAAGAGTAAAAGACTTATGGGTCCCATACTTGGCCTCGAGGGAGTCGTGGAGGGTGTCCAGGTACCCTGTAAGTTTGGAGGCTGTGGCTGGTTGCTAAGACCTAGCTGCCATTGACTCCCATACATTGTAAAAAAGGGTTCACTCTCTGTAAGTGAAAAAGTAAAAGACTTATGGGTCCCATACTTGGCCTCGAGAGACCCATGGAGGGTACCTAGGTTCCCTCCGAGTTTGGTGGCTGTGGCTCCTTCCGTTGACATAGCTGCCATAGACTCCCATTCATTTTGAGGTTTGGCCAGGAAGGTCGGATCGAGGCGGGAGTGTGTTTTCCGTGCTCAGCCGGTGCCCCCGAGTCAGAAAAGCTATGATATGTGATGGTTGGTGGAGTTTGCAAAATCGGCCAGGGTTAGACTAGGATATAGGATGAAAACCAGAAAAGTCAGATGGGCAAGCTCAATAACTCAAAAAGTATTTGAGGTAGTGGGCCCATACTTGGCGTGGAGAGTAGGTGGGAACATGTCCACCTTCCCTGTAAGTTTGGTGTCTGTGGCTGGTTGCTAAGACATAGCTGCCATTGACACCCATATTAAAAAAAAAATGGGCACTCTCAATAACTGAAAAAGTGTACATGCCAAGTTGACCAAAGTGGGTGTGTATACATGTCTCGACCCCGTCCAGGTCCCCACCGAGTTTGGTGTCCCTGGCCCCTTCCGTCGTTATAGCTGCCATAGACTCCCATTCATTTTTCAAGTTTTGCTAGGAGCGTCGGATGGAGGTGGGATAGTGTTTTCCGTGCTCAGCCGGTCCCCCCGAGTCCGCAGAGATGTCATTTGCCCTGGTTGGTGGAGTTGCCAAAAAGTGTAAAAATTGCTCAAAGTGTTGTAGTTTGGGGTACTTGTGGGAACCTTCCCAGAGTGTGTTTTGGAGTGTCCCGAGTGCCTGGAGAGTGTTCCTGGGAGAGGTTTTTTGGAGACTTTGTTACTCGTGTGAGGTTAGGTTAAGTGCAGAATCTTGGTTTTGGTTAGGTTAAGTGCATAATCTTGGGTTTGGTTAGGTTAAGGGAAGAATCTTGGGTGAGGTTAGGGTAAGGGAAGAATCTTGGGTGAGGTTAGGTTAAGTGCAGAATCTTGGGTGAGGTTAGGTTAAGTGCATAATCTTGGGTTTGGTTAGGGTAAGTGAAGAACCTTGGGTGAGGTTAGGGTAAGTGAAGAACCTTGGGTGAGGTTAGGGTAAGTGAAAAACCTTGGGTTTGGGTTAGGGTTAGGGTTAGGGTTAGGGTTAGGGTTAGGGTTAGGGTTAGGGGGTTAGGGTTAGGGTTAGGGTTAGGGTAAGGGTTAGGGTTAGGGTAAGGGTTAGGGTAGGGTAAGGGTTAGGGTTAGGGTTAGGGTTAGGGTTAGGGTTAGGATATAGGATGAAAACCAGAAAAGTGAGTGGTACACTCTCTGTAAGTGAAAGAGTAAAAGACTTATGGGTCCCATACTTGGCCTCGAGGGAGTCGTGGAGGGTGTCCAGGTACCCTGTAAGTTTGGAGGCTGTGGCTGGTTGCTAAGACCTAGCTGCCATTGACTCCCATACATTGTAAAAAAGGGTTCACTCTCTGTAAGTGAAAAAGTAAAAGACTTATGGGTCCCATACTTGGCCTCGAGAGACCCATGGAGGGTACCTAGGTTCCCTCCGAGTTTGGTGGCTGTGGCTCCTTCCGTTGACATAGCTGCCATAGACTCCCATTCATTTTGAGGTTTGGCCAGGAAGGTCGGATCGAGGCGGGAGTGTGTTTTCCGTGCTCAGCCGGTGCCCCCGAGTCAGAAAAGCTATGATATGTGATGGTTGGTGGAGTTTGCAAAATCGGCCAGGGTTAGACTAGGATATAGGATGAAAACCAGAAAAGTCAGATGGGCAAGCTCAATAACTCAAAAAGTATTTGAGGTAGTGGGCCCATACTTGGCGTGGAGAGTAGGTGGGAACATGTCCACCTTCCCTGTAAGTTTGGTGTCTGTGGCTGGTTGCTAAGACATAGCTGCCATTGACACCCATATTAAAAAAAAAATGGGCACTCTCAATAACTGAAAAAGTGTACATGCCAAGTTGACCAAAGTGGGTGTGTATACATGTCTCGACCCCGTCCAGGTCCCCACCGAGTTTGGTGTCCCTGGCCCCTTCCGTCGTTATAGCTGCCATAGACTCCCATTCATTTTTCAAGTTTTGCTAGGAGCGTCGGATGGAGGTGGGATAGTGTTTTCCGTGCTCAGCCGGTCCCCCCGAGTCCGCAGAGATGTCATTTGCCCTGGTTGGTGGAGTTGCCAAAAAGTGTAAAAATTGCTCAAAGTGTTGTAGTTTGGGGTACTTGTGGGAACCTTCCCAGAGTGTGTTTTGGAGTGTCCCGAGTGCCTGGAGAGTGTTCCTGGGAGAGGTTTTTTGGAGACTTTGTTACTCGTGTGAGGTTAGGTTAAGTGCAGAATCTTGGTTTTGGTTAGGTTAAGTGCATAATCTTGGGTTTGGTTAGGTTAAGGGAAGAATCTTGGGTGAGGTTAGGGTAAGGGAAGAATCTTGGGTGAGGTTAGGTTAAGTGCAGAATCTTGGGTGAGGTTAGGTTAAGTGCATAATCTTGGGTTTGGTTAGGGTAAGTGAAGAACCTTGGGTGAGGTTAGGGTAAGTGAAGAACCTTGGGTGAGGTTAGGGTAAGTGAAAAACCTTGGGTTTGGGTTAGGGTTAGGGTTAGGGTTAGGGTTAGGGTTAGGGTTAGGGTAGGGTAGGGTTAGGGGTTAGGGTTAGGGTTAGGGTAAGGGTAAGGGTTAGGGTTAGGGTAGGGTAAGGGTAAGGGTTAGGGTTAGGGTTAGGGTTAGGGTTAGGGTAAGGGTTAGGGTTAGGGGTTAGGGGTTAGGGTTAGGGTTAGGGTTAGGGTAAGGATATAGGATGAAAACCAGAAAAGTGAGTGGTACACTCTCTGTAAGTGAAAGAGTAAAAGACTTATGGGTCCCATACTTGGCCTCGAGGGAGTCGTGGAGGGTGTCCAGGTACCCTGTAAGTTTGGAGGCTGTGGCTGGTTGCTAAGACCTAGCTGCCATTGACTCCCATACATTGTAAAAAAGGGTTCACTCTCTGTAAGTGAAAAAGTAAAAGACTTATGGGTCCCATACTTGGCCTCGAGAGACCCATGGAGGGTACCTAGGTTCCCTCCGAGTTTGGTGGCTGTGGCTCCTTCCGTTGACATAGCTGCCATAGACTCCCATTCATTTTGAGGTTTGGCCAGGAAGGTCGGATCGAGGCGGGAGTGTGTTTTCCGTGCTCAGCCGGTGCCCCCGAGTCAGAAAAGCTATGATATGTGATGGTTGGTGGAGTTTGCAAAATCGGCCAGGGTTAGACTAGGATATAGGATGAAAACCAGAAAAGTCAGATGGGCAAGCTCAATAACTCAAAAAGTATTTGAGGTAGTGGGCCCATACTTGGCGTGGAGAGTAGGTGGGAACATGTCCACCTTCCCTGTAAGTTTGGTGTCTGTGGCTGGTTGCTAAGACATAGCTGCCATTGACACCCATATTAAAAAAAAAATGGGCACTCTCAATAACTGAAAAAGTGTACATGCCAAGTTGACCAAAGTGGGTGTGTATACATGTCTCGACCCCGTCCAGGTCCCCACCGAGTTTGGTGTCCCTGGCCCCTTCCGTCGTTATAGCTGCCATAGACTCCCATTCATTTTTCAAGTTTTGCTAGGAGCGTCGGATGGAGGTGGGATAGTGTTTTCCGTGCTCAGCCGGTCCCCCCGAGTCCGCAGAGATGTCATTTGCCCTGGTTGGTGGAGTTGCCAAAAAGTGTAAAAATTGCTCAAAGTGTTGTAGTTTGGGGTACTTGTGGGAACCTTCCCAGAGTGTGTTTTGGAGTGTCCCGAGTGCCTGGAGAGTGTTCCTGGGAGAGGTTTTTTGGAGACTTTGTTACTCGTGTGAGGTTAGGTTAAGTGCAGAATCTTGGTTTTGGTTAGGTTAAGTGCATAATCTTGGGTTTGGTTAGGTTAAGGGAAGAATCTTGGGTGAGGTTAGGGTAAGGGAAGAATCTTGGGTGAGGTTAGGTTAAGTGCAGAATCTTGGGTGAGGTTAGGTTAAGTGCATAATCTTGGGTTTGGTTAGGGTAAGTGAAGAACCTTGGGTGAGGTTAGGGTAAGTGAAGAACCTTGGGTGAGGTTAGGGTAAGTGAAAAACCTTGGGTTTGGGTTAGGGTTAGGGTTAGGGTTAGGGTTAGGGTTAGGGTTAGGGTTAGGGGGTTAGGGTTAGGGTTAGGGTTAGGGTAAGGGTTAGGGTTAGGGTAAGGGTTAGGGTAGGGTAAGGGTTAGGGTTAGGGTTAGGGTTAGGGTAAAGGGTTAGGGTTAGGGTTAGGGTTAGGGTTAGGGTTAGGGTTAGGGTAGGGTAGGGGTTAGGGTTAGGGTTAGGGTTAGGGTTAGGGTTAGGGTTAGGGGGTTAGGGTTAGGGGTAGGGTAAGGGGTTAGGGTTAGGGTAAGGATATAGGATGAAAACCAGAAAAGTCAGATGGGCAAGCTCAATAACTCAAAAAGTATTTGAGGTAGTGGGCCCATACTTGGCGTGGAGAGTAGGTGGGAACATGTCCACCTTCCCTGTAAGTTTGGTGTCTGTGGCTGGTTGCTAAGACATAGCTGCCATTGACACCCATATTAAAAAAAAAATGGGCACTCTCAATAACTGAAAAAGTGTACATGCCAAGTTGACCAAAGTGGGTGTGTATACATGTCTCGACCCCGTCCAGGTCCCCACCGAGTTTGGTGTCCCTGGCCCCTTCCGTCGTTATAGCTGCCATAGACTCCCATTCATTTTTCAAGTTTTGCTAGGAGCGTCGGATGGAGGTGGGATAGTGTTTTCCGTGCTCAGCCGGTCCCCCCGAGTCCGCAGAGATGTCATTTGCCCTGGTTGGTGGAGTTGCCAAAAAGTGTAAAAATTGCTCAAAGTGTTGTAGTTTGGGGTACTTGTGGGAACCTTCCCAGAGTGTGTTTTGGAGTGTCCCGAGTGCCTGGAGAGTGTTCCTGGGAGAGGTTTTTTGGAGACTTTGTTACTCGTGTGAGGTTAGGTTAAGTGCAGAATCTTGGTTTTGGTTAGGTTAAGTGCATAATCTTGGGTTTGGTTAGGTTAAGGGAAGAATCTTGGGTGAGGTTAGGGTAAGGGAAGAATCTTGGGTGAGGTTAGGTTAAGTGCAGAATCTTGGGTGAGGTTAGGTTAAGTGCATAATCTTGGGTTTGGTTAGGGTAAGTGAAGAACCTTGGGTGAGGTTAGGGTAAGTGAAGAACCTTGGGTGAGGTTAGGGTAAGTGAAAAACCTTGGGTTTGGGTTAGGGTTAGGGTTAGGGTTAGGGTTAGGGTTAGGGTTAGGGTTAGGGGGTTAGGGTTAGGGTTAGGGTTAGGGTAAGGGTTAGGGTTAGGGTAAGGGTTAGGGTAGGGTAAGGGTTAGGGTTAGGGTTAGGGTTAGGGTAAAGGGTTAGGGTTAGGGTTAGGGTTAGGGTTAGGGTTAGGGTAAGGGTTAGGGTAGGGTAGGGGTTAGGGTTAGGGTTAGGGTTAGGATATAGGATGAAAACCAGAAAAGTCAGATGGGCAAGCTCAATAACTCAAAAAGTATTTGAGGTAGTGGGCCCATACTTGGCGTGGAGAGTAGGTGGGAACATGTCCACCTTCCCTGTAAGTTTGGTGTCTGTGGCTGGTTGCTAAGACATAGCTGCCATTGACACCCATATTAAAAAAAAAATGGGCACTCTCAATAACTGAAAAAGTGTACATGCCAAGTTGACCAAAGTGGGTGTGTATACATGTCTCGACCCCGTCCAGGTCCCCACCGAGTTTGGTGTCCCTGGCCCCTTCCGTCGTTATAGCTGCCATAGACTCCCATTCATTTTTCAAGTTTTGCTAGGAGCGTCGGATGGAGGTGGGATAGTGTTTTCCGTGCTCAGCCGGTCCCCCCGAGTCCGCAGAGATGTCATTTGCCCTGGTTGGTGGAGTTGCCAAAAAGTGTAAAAATTGCTCAAAGTGTTGTAGTTTGGGGTACTTGTGGGAACCTTCCCAGAGTGTGTTTTGGAGTGTCCCGAGTGCCTGGAGAGTGTTCCTGGGAGAGGTTTTTTGGAGACTTTGTTACTCGTGTGAGGTTAGGTTAAGTGCAGAATCTTGGTTTTGGTTAGGTTAAGTGCATAATCTTGGGTTTGGTTAGGTTAAGGGAAGAATCTTGGGTGAGGTTAGGGTAAGGGAAGAATCTTGGGTGAGGTTAGGTTAAGTGCAGAATCTTGGGTGAGGTTAGGTTAAGTGCATAATCTTGGGTTTGGTTAGGGTAAGTGAAGAACCTTGGGTGAGGTTAGGGTAAGTGAAGAACCTTGGGTGAGGTTAGGGTAAGTGAAAAACCTTGGGTTTGGGTTAGGGTTAGGGTTAGGGTTAGGGTTAGGGTTAGGGTTAGGGTAGGGTAGGGTTAGGGGTTAGGGTTAGGGTTAGGGTAAGGGTAAGGGTTAGGGTTAGGGTAGGGTAAGGGTAAGGGTTAGGGTTAGGGTTAGGGTTAGGGTTAGGGTAAGGATAGGGTTAGGGGTTAGGGGTTAGGGTTAGGGTTAGGGTTAGGGTAAGGATATAGGATGAAAACCAGAAAAGTGAGTGGTACACTCTCTGTAAGTGAAAGAGTAAAAGACTTATGGGTCCCATACTTGGCCTCGAGGGAGTCGTGGAGGGTGTCCAGGTACCCTGTAAGTTTGGAGGCTGTGGCTGGTTGCTAAGACCTAGCTGCCATTGACTCCCATACATTGTAAAAAAGGGTTCACTCTCTGTAAGTGAAAAAGTAAAAGACTTATGGGTCCCATACTTGGCCTCGAGAGACCCATGGAGGGTACCTAGGTTCCCTCCGAGTTTGGTGGCTGTGGCTCCTTCCGTTGACATAGCTGCCATAGACTCCCATTCATTTTGAGGTTTGGCCAGGAAGGTCGGATCGAGGCGGGAGTGTGTTTTCCGTGCTCAGCCGGTGCCCCCGAGTCAGAAAAGCTATGATATGTGATGGTTGGTGGAGTTTGCAAAATCGGCCAGGGTTAGACTAGGATATAGGATGAAAACCAGAAAAGTCAGATGGGCAAGCTCAATAACTCAAAAAGTATTTGAGGTAGTGGGCCCATACTTGGCGTGGAGAGTAGGTGGGAACATGTCCACCTTCCCTGTAAGTTTGGTGTCTGTGGCTGGTTGCTAAGACATAGCTGCCATTGACACCCATATTAAAAAAAAAATGGGCACTCTCAATAACTGAAAAAGTGTACATGCCAAGTTGACCAAAGTGGGTGTGTATACATGTCTCGACCCCGTCCAGGTCCCCACCGAGTTTGGTGTCCCTGGCCCCTTCCGTCGTTATAGCTGCCATAGACTCCCATTCATTTTTCAAGTTTTGCTAGGAGCGTCGGATGGAGGTGGGATAGTGTTTTCCGTGCTCAGCCGGTCCCCCCGAGTCCGCAGAGATGTCATTTGCCCTGGTTGGTGGAGTTGCCAAAAAGTGTAAAAATTGCTCAAAGTGTTGTAGTTTGGGGTACTTGTGGGAACCTTCCCAGAGTGTGTTTTGGAGTGTCCCGAGTGCCTGGAGAGTGTTCCTGGGAGAGGTTTTTTGGAGACTTTGTTACTCGTGTGAGGTTAGGTTAAGTGCAGAATCTTGGTTTTGGTTAGGTTAAGTGCATAATCTTGGGTTTGGTTAGGTTAAGGGAAGAATCTTGGGTGAGGTTAGGGTAAGGGAAGAATCTTGGGTGAGGTTAGGTTAAGTGCAGAATCTTGGGTGAGGTTAGGTTAAGTGCATAATCTTAGGGTAAGGGTAGGGTTAGGGTTAGGGTTAGGGTTAGGGTTAGGGTTAGGGTTAGGGTTAGGGTTAGGGTTAGGGTAAGGGTTAGGGTTAGGGTTAGGGTAAGGGTTAGGGTTAGGGTTAGGGTTAGGGTTAGGGTTAGGGTTAGGGTTAGGGTTAGGGTTAGGGTTAGGGTTAGGGTTAGGGTAAGGGTTAGGGTAAGGGTTAGGGTTAGGGTTAGGGTAAGGGTTAGGGTTAGGGTTAGGGTTAGGGTTAGGGTAAGGGTTAGGGTAAGGGTTAGGGTAGGGTTAGGGTTAGGGTTAGGGTTAGGGTTAGGGTTAGGGTTAGGGGTTAGGGTTGGGTTAGGGTTAGGGTTAGGGTTAGGGTTAGGGGTTAGGGTTAGGGTTAGGGTTAGGGTTAGGGGTTAGGGTTAGGGTTAGGGTTAGGATATAGGATGAAAACCAGAAAAGTCAGATGGGCAAGCTCAATAACTCAAAAAGTATTTGAGGTAGTGGGCCCATACTTGGCGTGGAGAGTAGGTGGGAACATGTCCACCTTCCCTGTAAGTTTGGTGTCTGTGGCTGGTTGCTAAGACATAGCTGCCATTGACACCCATATTAAAAAAAAAATGGGCACTCTCAATAACTGAAAAAGTGTACATGCCAAGTTGACCAAAGTGGGTGTGTATACATGTCTCGACCCCGTCCAGGTCCCCACCGAGTTTGGTGTCCCTGGCCCCTTCCGTCGTTATAGCTGCCATAGACTCCCATTCATTTTTCAAGTTTTGCTAGGAGCGTCGGATGGAGGTGGGATAGTGTTTTCCGTGCTCAGCCGGTCCCCCCGAGTCCGCAGAGATGTCATTTGCCCTGGTTGGTGGAGTTGCCAAAAAGTGTAAAAATTGCTCAAAGTGTTGTAGTTTGGGGTACTTGTGGGAACCTTCCCAGAGTGTGTTTTGGAGTGTCCCGAGTGCCTGGAGAGTGTTCCTGGGAGAGGTTTTTTGGAGACTTTGTTACTCGTGTGAGGTTAGGTTAAGTGCAGAATCTTGGTTTTGGTTAGGTTAAGTGCATAATCTTGGGTTTGGTTAGGTTAAGGGAAGAATCTTGGGTGAGGTTAGGGTAAGGGAAGAATCTTGGGTGAGGTTAGGTTAAGTGCAGAATCTTGGGTGAGGTTAGGTTAAGTGCATAATCTTGGGTTTGGTTAGGGTAAGTGAAGAACCTTGGGTGAGGTTAGGGTAAGTGAAGAACCTTGGGTGAGGTTAGGGTAAGTGAAAAACCTTGGGTTTGGGTTAGGGTTAGGGTTAGGGTTAGGGTTAGGGTTAGGGTTAGGGTAGGGTAGGGTTAGGGGTTAGGGTTAGGGTTAGGGTAAGGGTAAGGGTTAGGGTTAGGGTAGGGTAAGGGTAAGGGTTAGGGTTAGGGTTAGGGTTAGGGTTAGGGTTAGGGTTAGGGTAAGGGTAGGGTTAGGGTTAGGGGTTAGGGTTAGGGTTAGGGTTAGGGTTAGGGTTAGGGTAAGGGTTAGGGTAGGGTTAGGGGGTTAGGGGTTAGGGTAGGGGGTTAGGGTTAGGGTAAGGGTTAGGGTTAGGGTTAGGGTTAGGGTTAGGGTAAGGGTTAGGGTTAGGGTAAGGGTTAGGGTTAGGGTTAGGGTAAGGGTAAGGGTTAGGGTTAGGGTTAGGGTTAGGGTTAGGGTTAGGGTTAGGGTTAGGGTTAGGGTAGGGTTAGGGTAGGGTAGGGTTAGGGTTAGGGTTAGGGGTTAGGGTAAGGGTTAGGGTTAGGGTTAGGGTTAGGGTTAGGGTTAGGGTTAGGGTTAGGGGTTAGGGTTAGGGTTAGGGTTAGGGTTAGGGTAGGGTAGGGTTAGGGTAAGGGTTAGGGTTAGGGTTAGGGTTAGGGTTAGGGTTAGGGTTAGGGTTAGGGTTAGGGGTTAGGGTTAGGGTAGGGTTAGGGTTAGGGTTAGGGTTAGGGTAGGGTTAGGGTTAGGGTTAGGGTTAGGGTAGGGTTAGGGTTAGGGTTAGGGTAAGGGTTAGGGTTAGGGTTAGGGGGTTAGGGTTAGGGTAAGGGTAAGGGTTAGGGTTAGGATATAGGATGAAAACCAGAAAAGTGAGTGGTACACTCTCTGTAAGTGAAAGAGTAAAAGACTTATGGGTCCCATACTTGGCCTCGAGGGAGTCGTGGAGGGTGTCCAGGTACCCTGTAAGTTTGGAGGCTGTGGCTGGTTGCTAAGACCTAGCTGCCATTGACTCCCATACATTGTAAAAAAGGGTTCACTCTCTGTAAGTGAAAAAGTAAAAGACTTATGGGTCCCATACTTGGCCTCGAGAGACCCATGGAGGGTACCTAGGTTCCCTCCGAGTTTGGTGGCTGTGGCTCCTTCCGTTGACATAGCTGCCATAGACTCCCATTCATTTTGAGGTTTGGCCAGGAAGGTCGGATCGAGGCGGGAGTGTGTTTTCCGTGCTCAGCCGGTGCCCCCGAGTCAGAAAAGCTATGATATGTGATGGTTGGTGGAGTTTGCAAAATCGGCCAGGGTTAGACTAGGATATAGGATGAAAACCAGAAAAGTCAGATGGGCAAGCTCAATAACTCAAAAAGTATTTGAGGTAGTGGGCCCATACTTGGCGTGGAGAGTAGGTGGGAACATGTCCACCTTCCCTGTAAGTTTGGTGTCTGTGGCTGGTTGCTAAGACATAGCTGCCATTGACACCCATATTAAAAAAAAAATGGGCACTCTCAATAACTGAAAAAGTGTACATGCCAAGTTGACCAAAGTGGGTGTGTATACATGTCTCGACCCCGTCCAGGTCCCCACCGAGTTTGGTGTCCCTGGCCCCTTCCGTCGTTATAGCTGCCATAGACTCCCATTCATTTTTCAAGTTTTGCTAGGAGCGTCGGATGGAGGTGGGATAGTGTTTTCCGTGCTCAGCCGGTCCCCCCGAGTCCGCAGAGATGTCATTTGCCCTGGTTGGTGGAGTTGCCAAAAAGTGTAAAAATTGCTCAAAGTGTTGTAGTTTGGGGTACTTGTGGGAACCTTCCCAGAGTGTGTTTTGGAGTGTCCCGAGTGCCTGGAGAGTGTTCCTGGGAGAGGTTTTTTGGAGACTTTGTTACTCGTGTGAGGTTAGGTTAAGTGCAGAATCTTGGTTTTGGTTAGGTTAAGTGCATAATCTTGGGTTTGGTTAGGTTAAGGGAAGAATCTTGGGTGAGGTTAGGGTAAGGGAAGAATCTTGGGTGAGGTTAGGTTAAGTGCAGAATCTTGGGTGAGGTTAGGTTAAGTGCATAATCTTGGGTTTGGTTAGGGTAAGTGAAGAACCTTGGGTGAGGTTAGGGTAAGTGAAGAACCTTGGGTGAGGTTAGGGTAAGTGAAAAACCTTGGGTTTGGGTTAGGGTTAGGGTTAGGGTTAGGGTTAGGGTTAGGGTTAGGGTAGGGTAGGGTTAGGGGTTAGGGTTAGGGTTAGGGTAAGGGTAAGGGTTAGGGTTAGGGTAGGGTAAGGGTAAGGGTTAGGGTTAGGGTTAGGGTTAGGGTTAGGGTAAGGGTTAGGGTTAGGGGTTAGGGGTTAGGGTTAGGGTTAGGGTTAGGGTAAGGATATAGGATGAAAACCAGAAAAGTGAGTGGTACACTCTCTGTAAGTGAAAGAGTAAAAGACTTATGGGTCCCATACTTGGCCTCGAGGGAGTCGTGGAGGGTGTCCAGGTACCCTGTAAGTTTGGAGGCTGTGGCTGGTTGCTAAGACCTAGCTGCCATTGACTCCCATACATTGTAAAAAAGGGTTCACTCTCTGTAAGTGAAAAAGTAAAAGACTTATGGGTCCCATACTTGGCCTCGAGAGACCCATGGAGGGTACCTAGGTTCCCTCCGAGTTTGGTGGCTGTGGCTCCTTCCGTTGACATAGCTGCCATAGACTCCCATTCATTTTGAGGTTTGGCCAGGAAGGTCGGATCGAGGCGGGAGTGTGTTTTCCGTGCTCAGCCGGTGCCCCCGAGTCAGAAAAGCTATGATATGTGATGGTTGGTGGAGTTTGCAAAATCGGCCAGGGTTAGACTAGGATATAGGATGAAAACCAGAAAAGTCAGATGGGCAAGCTCAATAACTCAAAAAGTATTTGAGGTAGTGGGCCCATACTTGGCGTGGAGAGTAGGTGGGAACATGTCCACCTTCCCTGTAAGTTTGGTGTCTGTGGCTGGTTGCTAAGACATAGCTGCCATTGACACCCATATTAAAAAAAAAATGGGCACTCTCAATAACTGAAAAAGTGTACATGCCAAGTTGACCAAAGTGGGTGTGTATACATGTCTCGACCCCGTCCAGGTCCCCACCGAGTTTGGTGTCCCTGGCCCCTTCCGTCGTTATAGCTGCCATAGACTCCCATTCATTTTTCAAGTTTTGCTAGGAGCGTCGGATGGAGGTGGGATAGTGTTTTCCGTGCTCAGCCGGTCCCCCCGAGTCCGCAGAGATGTCATTTGCCCTGGTTGGTGGAGTTGCCAAAAAGTGTAAAAATTGCTCAAAGTGTTGTAGTTTGGGGTACTTGTGGGAACCTTCCCAGAGTGTGTTTTGGAGTGTCCCGAGTGCCTGGAGAGTGTTCCTGGGAGAGGTTTTTTGGAGACTTTGTTACTCGTGTGAGGTTAGGTTAAGTGCAGAATCTTGGTTTTGGTTAGGTTAAGTGCATAATCTTGGGTTTGGTTAGGTTAAGGGAAGAATCTTGGGTGAGGTTAGGGTAAGGGAAGAATCTTGGGTGAGGTTAGGTTAAGTGCAGAATCTTGGGTGAGGTTAGGTTAAGTGCATAATCTTGGGTTTGGTTAGGGTAAGTGAAGAACCTTGGGTGAGGTTAGGGTAAGTGAAGAACCTTGGGTGAGGTTAGGGTAAGTGAAAAACCTTGGGTTTGGGTTAGGGTTAGGGTTAGGGTTAGGGTTAGGGTTAGGGTTAGGGTTAGGGGGTTAGGGTTAGGGTTAGGGTTAGGGTAAGGGTTAGGGTTAGGGTAAGGGTTAGGGTAGGGTAAGGGTTAGGGTTAGGGTTAGGGTTAGGGTTAGGGTTAGGATATAGGATGAAAACCAGAAAAGTGAGTGGTACACTCTCTGTAAGTGAAAGAGTAAAAGACTTATGGGTCCCATACTTGGCCTCGAGGGAGTCGTGGAGGGTGTCCAGGTACCCTGTAAGTTTGGAGGCTGTGGCTGGTTGCTAAGACCTAGCTGCCATTGACTCCCATACATTGTAAAAAAGGGTTCACTCTCTGTAAGTGAAAAAGTAAAAGACTTATGGGTCCCATACTTGGCCTCGAGAGACCCATGGAGGGTACCTAGGTTCCCTCCGAGTTTGGTGGCTGTGGCTCCTTCCGTTGACATAGCTGCCATAGACTCCCATTCATTTTGAGGTTTGGCCAGGAAGGTCGGATCGAGGCGGGAGTGTGTTTTCCGTGCTCAGCCGGTGCCCCCGAGTCAGAAAAGCTATGATATGTGATGGTTGGTGGAGTTTGCAAAATCGGCCAGGGTTAGACTAGGATATAGGATGAAAACCAGAAAAGTCAGATGGGCAAGCTCAATAACTCAAAAAGTATTTGAGGTAGTGGGCCCATACTTGGCGTGGAGAGTAGGTGGGAACATGTCCACCTTCCCTGTAAGTTTGGTGTCTGTGGCTGGTTGCTAAGACATAGCTGCCATTGACACCCATATTAAAAAAAAAATGGGCACTCTCAATAACTGAAAAAGTGTACATGCCAAGTTGACCAAAGTGGGTGTGTATACATGTCTCGACCCCGTCCAGGTCCCCACCGAGTTTGGTGTCCCTGGCCCCTTCCGTCGTTATAGCTGCCATAGACTCCCATTCATTTTTCAAGTTTTGCTAGGAGCGTCGGATGGAGGTGGGATAGTGTTTTCCGTGCTCAGCCGGTCCCCCCGAGTCCGCAGAGATGTCATTTGCCCTGGTTGGTGGAGTTGCCAAAAAGTGTAAAAATTGCTCAAAGTGTTGTAGTTTGGGGTACTTGTGGGAACCTTCCCAGAGTGTGTTTTGGAGTGTCCCGAGTGCCTGGAGAGTGTTCCTGGGAGAGGTTTTTTGGAGACTTTGTTACTCGTGTGAGGTTAGGTTAAGTGCAGAATCTTGGTTTTGGTTAGGTTAAGTGCATAATCTTGGGTTTGGTTAGGTTAAGGGAAGAATCTTGGGTGAGGTTAGGGTAAGGGAAGAATCTTGGGTGAGGTTAGGTTAAGTGCAGAATCTTGGGTGAGGTTAGGTTAAGTGCATAATCTTGGGTTTGGTTAGGGTAAGTGAAGAACCTTGGGTGAGGTTAGGGTAAGTGAAGAACCTTGGGTGAGGTTAGGGTAAGTGAAAAACCTTGGGTTTGGGTTAGGGTTAGGGTTAGGGTTAGGGTTAGGGTTAGGGTTAGGGTAGGGTAGGGTTAGGGGTTAGGGTTAGGGTTAGGGTAAGGGTAAGGGTTAGGGTTAGGGTAGGGTAAGGGTAAGGGTTAGGGTTAGGGTTAGGGTTAGGGTTAGGGTAAGGGTTAGGGTTAGGGGTTAGGGGTTAGGGTTAGGGTTAGGGTTAGGGTAAGGATATAGGATGAAAACCAGAAAAGTGAGTGGTACACTCTCTGTAAGTGAAAGAGTAAAAGACTTATGGGTCCCATACTTGGCCTCGAGGGAGTCGTGGAGGGTGTCCAGGTACCCTGTAAGTTTGGAGGCTGTGGCTGGTTGCTAAGACCTAGCTGCCATTGACTCCCATACATTGTAAAAAAGGGTTCACTCTCTGTAAGTGAAAAAGTAAAAGACTTATGGGTCCCATACTTGGCCTCGAGAGACCCATGGAGGGTACCTAGGTTCCCTCCGAGTTTGGTGGCTGTGGCTCCTTCCGTTGACATAGCTGCCATAGACTCCCATTCATTTTGAGGTTTGGCCAGGAAGGTCGGATCGAGGCGGGAGTGTGTTTTCCGTGCTCAGCCGGTGCCCCCGAGTCAGAAAAGCTATGATATGTGATGGTTGGTGGAGTTTGCAAAATCGGCCAGGGTTAGACTAGGATATAGGATGAAAACCAGAAAAGTCAGATGGGCAAGCTCAATAACTCAAAAAGTATTTGAGGTAGTGGGCCCATACTTGGCGTGGAGAGTAGGTGGGAACATGTCCACCTTCCCTGTAAGTTTGGTGTCTGTGGCTGGTTGCTAAGACATAGCTGCCATTGACACCCATATTAAAAAAAAAATGGGCACTCTCAATAACTGAAAAAGTGTACATGCCAAGTTGACCAAAGTGGGTGTGTATACATGTCTCGACCCCGTCCAGGTCCCCACCGAGTTTGGTGTCCCTGGCCCCTTCCGTCGTTATAGCTGCCATAGACTCCCATTCATTTTTCAAGTTTTGCTAGGAGCGTCGGATGGAGGTGGGATAGTGTTTTAGGGTTAGGGTAGGGTAGGGTTAGGGTTAGGGTAAGGGTTAGGGTTAGGGTAAGGGTTAGGGTTAGGGTTAGGGTTAGGGGTTAGGGTAGGGTTAGGGGGTAAGGGTTAGGGTTAGGGTTAGGGGTTAGGGTTAGGGTTAGGGTAGGGTAGGGTAGGGTAGGGTTAGGGTTAGGGTTAGGGGGTTAGGGTTAGGGTAGGGTTAGGGTTAGGGTAGGGTTAGGGTAAGGGTTAGGGTTAGGGTTAGGGTTAGGGTAGGGTTAGGGTTAGGGGTTAGGGTAGGGTTAGGGTTAGGGTTAGGGTTAGGGTTAGGGTAGGGTTAGGGTAAGGGTTAGGGTTAGGGTTAGGGGTTAGGGTAAGGGTTAGGGTTAGGGTTAGGGTTAGGGTTAGGGTAAGGGTAAGGGTTAGGGTTAGGGTTAGGGTTAGGGTTAGGGTAGGGTTAGGGTTAGGGTTAGGGTTAGGGTAAGGGTTAGGGTTAGGGTAAGGGTTAGGGTAAGGGTTAGGGTAGGGTTAGGGTTAGGGTAAGGGTTAGGGTTAGGGTTAGGGTTAGGGTTAGGGTAAGGGTTAGGGTTAGGGTTAGGGTTAGGGGTTAGGGTTAGGGTTAGGGTTAGGGTTAGGGTTAGGGTTAGGGTTAGGGTTAGGGTTAGGGTAGGGTTAGGGTAGGGTTAGGGTTAGGGTTAGGGTTAGGGTTAGGGTTAGGGTAAGGGTTAGGGTTAGGGTAAGGGTTAGGGTTAGGGTTAGGGTAAGGGTAAGGGTTAGGGTTAGGGTTAGGGTAGGGTTAGGGTAGGGTTAGGGTTAGGGTTAGGGTTAGGGTAAGGGTTAGGGTAGGGTTAGGGTTAGGGTAAGGGGTAAGGGTTAGGGTTAGGGTTAGGGTTAGGGTTAGGGTTAGGGTAAGGGGTTAGGGTTAGGGTTAGGGTTAGGGTAAGGGTTAGGGTTAGGGTAAGGGTTAGGGTTAGGGTTAGGGTAGGGTAGGGTTAGGGTTAGGGTTAGGGTAAGGGTTAGGGTTAGGGTTAGGGTTAGGGTAAGGGTTAGGGTTAGGGTAGGGTTAGGGTTAGGGTTAGGGTAAGGGTTAGGGTTAGGGTTAGGGTAAGGGTTAGGGGTTAGGGTTAGGGTTAGGGTTAGGGTTAGGGTAAGGGTAGGGTTAGGGGTTAGGGTTAGGGTTAGGGTTAGGGTTAGGGTTAGGGTTAGGGTTAGGGTTAGGGTTAGGGTTAGGGTTAGGGTTAGGGTTAGGGTTAGGGGTTAGGGTTAGGGTTAGGGTTAGGGTTAGGGTTAGGGTAGGGTAGGGTTAGGGTTAGGGTTAGGGTTAGGGTTAGGGTTAGGGTTAGGGTTAGGGTTAGGGTTAGGGTTAGGGTTAGGGTTAGGGTTAGGGTTAGGGTTAGGGTTAGGGTTAGGGTTAGGGTTAGGGTTAGGGTTAGGGTAAGGGTTAGGGTTAGGGTTAGGGTTAGGGTTAGGGTAAGGGTTAGGGTTAGGGTTAGGGTAGGGTTAGGGTTAGGGTTAGGGTTAGGGTTAGGGTTAGGGTTAGGGTTAGGGTTAGGGTAGGGTTAGGGTTAGGGTTAGGGTTAGGGTTAGGGTAGGGTAGGGGTTAGGGTTAGGGTAGGGTTAGGGTTAGGGTTAGGGTT